>JANAVB010030819.1:2346646-2494079 GCA_029216955.1 Iris pallida
TATAAATATCCTTACAACACAAAGATATTTGTTAGGACAACAGCAATCGTGCAAGCATGGATCAAGCAAGCTGAGAGAACAAATACAATAATAGCAGCCAAATATATAGTGAAGCTTTGCCAATTTCAAATGACACAATTACAAGTGCTAGTACAGTTCAAATTCAAATGCCACAAATGCAAATGTCAAACAAATATTTGGTAAAGCTTCTACGTACCAAGTGTAACCAAAATGATTTTCATATTCAAATGACACAAATTCAAGTGTGAAAACAAATATTCAATGATAATTCAAATTCAAATGACACATTAAATAAATATTCAGTAAAATTCTGCCAAGTGCAACAAAAATAACAGTTCAAATTCAAATAAAAAAATACAAGTTTTAGTTGATAAGATCTCCTTGTCGTTGCCTTGTATATTGAAATAAAAGCCATGTCAGCCATCTCTTCTTCAGTTGATAAGATCGTCCTGAGTTGCTTTGGGAACAAAGCATTGAGTTCCTGGCAGATAAATTACAGCATTGTATTAGCACCAATGGATAAAGTCAAGTCTCATATGGATTGCTCATATGTAAAGTTCCTGACAGTGTTGATAGAAACCTTCCCAAGTTCATATGTATATATTGATTGTTTATAGGAAAGCTCTGGGGAAACATGGAGAAAATAGCAAAAAAAGCAGAAAAAAGGTGGCAAAGACAATATGAATAAGCTTTATTTTGCATACCCCAAAAAAAAATTCAGAAGTCAACAAAAGAGATGATGTTTCTGTATCATTGAGTCCTATTTACATGAGAAAAAAATCTATGGACACTGGACAGACACACACATACACAAACAAGGGCCTGTAAAGACAAAAAAAATCATTATATAACAAACACCATGTAATAGCATAATAGCTTATCCAGTAGGGATGCATGTCTAGTGAAAATGTCCTATTACTCTTCCAGATCAGCAATTGAGCTTCTAAACAAACTTACAGAGAGTACCAAATGCATTGTAAGATCCAATCATCATCAAATTCATCCTCGAAAGTTGATAGTGGAATGCATCCTTAGAGTTGATGACAAGTGAACAAGGGTTCCCATAAAATTTTTAGAACTAGAGAAAACAATCTCGAGAATGTTTAGAAGGATGAGTGCAATACATTAAAAGATTGATGCAATAAACGTGTGTGTTTGTAGAAAGACGGGTGTGGCGTCTATTGACGATAAGATGAGAGAGCATCATTTGTATGGTTTGCACATGTGCAATAAAGACCAATAGATGCACCTCTTAGGAGTGATATCAAAGGCGCTGCTAAATCTAGGGGAATACCTAAGAGAACATGAATTCATAAGGTGAAAAAGACATGATATCTTGCTAATGTGAGAGAGAAGACGACCCTTGATAAAGCTAAATGTATGAAACAGACTCATGTGCTGACCTCAAACTGGGATAGATACTTTGTTGCTCTTGTGAATAGTCAATTTCAAGAGCCAAATATTCAAGTTTTAATTTATGGCTGTGATAAACCCTTAACACTAAATAACAAGCAAGGTTGAAGGTGGCAAAGACAATATGAATAAGCTTTATTCTGCATACCCAAAAAAAATTCAGAAGTCAACAAAAGAGATGTTTCTGTATCATCGAGTCCTATTTACATGAGAGAGAAAAATCTATGGACACTGGACGGACACATACACACACAAACAAGGGCCTGTAAAGAAAAAAATCATTATATAACAGACGCCATGAAATATACAATGAACTTTGCAAGTCTGTACACAAAGAGTGACTATAACAGATGCCATGAACTAAATAATGTTTGTGACTTTGCGACCTAGTTGATGCATCTATAGATCAACCAACATAACCTTGTGAAGAATGGTTCGGCTCTTTCCCCATCGGAGAACTGCTTAATTTCCTGGATGGAACAATTGAAAGTAGCCAAGAAGAAGTAAGGATTCTAGCAGAAGTAAACCAACCTGAAAAGAAGCAAAAGAATGCCTCGAGGCCTTTCTATGATGTACACTTTTTTGCATTATTTTTAAAAAATATTTTTACTCTCTTCCCCAAAATAAGGATCTTGTGGTTAAGCTATGTAGTACTTAACAATCAGTCCCTAGCAAGGGTGCATCTTTAGAATCATCTATGTATAATGCAATTAGAGAACTGGTGAAGACCAAGTCAACTACTACACAATAGAATTGTGGTACTGAGTATTGTGGAGAATATACTTCTAAAAATGCAATTAAATAGATCATTTAACAATTTCATTAGTTGATTTTGACCTTGCAAATAAACCCATTCAAGGCCACCATAAAAACTTCTATTAAGATTGCATTTGTTTCTGAAAGAGCAAAATTGAAGGAGAATGGTTCTCCAAAGTGCCTTTGATAAGTTTGTGTAAAAAAACTATGTATTCTTTTCTCTTTCTAGGTATATCTAGTGATATCACGAGTAATGTTACATTAGGCAAGCTATTAATTAGTTGTATTCTCGATAAGAATGATTTTCTGAAGTGCCTTTGAACTAATCTCAACCGTGTGTATTGACAAGTATTCGTATAAGAAAACTATATAGATATAAATGATAAATAATACCAACAAGACAAGGGAGTATGAGATTTCCGCACATTACCTGATCATTTGTTGTTCTCCACTTATTTGTACAATATGACAGGAGAAAACTCATCAGATGGAAGAATTCCATTTTTATGTCTGTCCTAGCCTGTAAAAAAATGCAGATAGCAGAAGAATTATGTGGACATAAGATCAAAAAGGCCTATCATCAGCTACAACTATTAGCATTAACTTATTCTGACAAGTTTGAACCGCCGAGACCAATAACCAAGAAATACACAACCTATATTATGAAGAGAAAACATTTACCAGCATTTTCTGAAGAATGACAATATCTAAGAGAGACAAATTGTTTAAAACTTTCAACACAGCAGTAGCCAGTTCTTCAAAATTTGATGGAAGAATATAGGAGGCCTGAAATTAAATTTGATTAAAGCATCCAAGTCTTCCATTGCAAATATCAGAAGTAGCAAAACTTATAACTGTAATATAGCTACGACTATGATGACAAACACAAAAAGATGATGCTAAAAAGTAGTTAGAATTGAAGTAAACGTCACAATTATATTTGCTTCTGTACTTTTATCTTGCAAGTAATGTACCACAAAATGCTTGCCAGGGGAAGACAAATGCAATTCATAAGTGCAGAACAGCTATACTTATGGTGGATGCCAACAAGGATGATTGTCCAAAAAGAGAGTGAATCACAAAATCAAGGCGACAAGCTTACATATAAAGCCCAATGTATATAGTTCAGGTTAAGAATGTAACAAATTTTAATCTACTCAAGTAATTGGACAAATACCTTGTGTGTAAAGCCTATTGTGCCTATCAGGTCCTGAACCCGCACCACCCCGATAAAATGTTCCTGTGCCTGTCCCCGCCATTGAATACCCACCACCACCACCACGTTCTGTGCCACCACTGCGCTAATAAAAACACAAATGTTGATACACAAAAAAAGTGAATAAAAATACAAATTTTCTTTCAAATGAAAAAATATATATCTTAAACAAGAGAAACTATGAGTGCTTAACCAAGCAACACCAGAAAATAGCTAGCTACAATAGTTTAACCAAGCAACACCAAAAAAAGGTGCTTAACCAAGCAACAACTTGAGCTATACCTTGTTAGCTGCCTGCTAGTCCGAGATACGTTGATGCTATTAGCATATCTATATATTTATAAAACGGGAAAGAAGATAAACATACTTGTGACAAAAATATTCTTCAGAAAGACGAGAACTACTCTTTAAAGTTCTTAATTTGGCTCATCTGAAATAACAAGAAGTGATCTTTAAAAACTCTATCGATGCATCAAAGCTGTAAAAAAAAAAGTAACAGTCAGTCTGGTGAATTAGAATCCTACTCCATGGAAAGCAAAAATGGTTGAGCCATGTAATCCACAAGAAGATTGACACTGACATGCATTTTTTACTAGCTCTTAGCAATAAGATGTAAATAAAGAAAAAATAACTCATCTACTCTACCTAGTCAAATACAACAAAGAACTTGAACATGTCCCTACACCTAATAGAGAACTTAATTATACTACGAACAACAATCTTTCGCTCATTAGAGCAGGTATTTTCACAAACAGATAGGTCCCAGAGTGAACATTAATAATCTAGGAAGCACAAACATACCAAAAATTGATTCTGAGTCTAAATTAGCAGTGTCAAATTAGATGCCCTGTCTTGCAAATGTCTTTGTGCAATATATCGTGGAATGGAAATAATATATATGTACATAAATATATAAAAGCTTCTACATGACATATTGTGGTATTTACATAAATGGTTCAAAACATCCTGAAATAGACAGCCATCAACTGATGTGTATTTACATTCTGAGTCTGAAACATATTGTGGTAAAGGATTGATTTCGGCCTCTTCCTGTATCAAAACATTCCTGAGTCTGAAACATATTGTGGTATTTACATAATAATCTATGAAGCACAAACATAGGCTTGATGATACCACTGATGTCGTGAAGGATCGATATCGGCCTCTTCCTGTTCGGTATGAGGTGAAGGTAACTCAAACCATTCTGAAACAGACATCAACTTTAGTTCATTCTCCTACTCTCAGGTAAGGATTCAAACATAAGGGCACAAACATGACAAAATTTTAAGAATAACCAATCAAAATGTACTCTACACAATAACCAAAATTCGCCAAAAGCGTCCCCCCAAACCCTAACCTATTCTACACAATAACTAAAATTTCCACAAATCCCCCCAAACCCTAACCTAACTGAAATCGACCTAAAGAAGGATAGACCTCGAGACGGATTCAAAGAGATAAAAGAGAGAATACCCGCTGTCTTCTTGATGCTTCCTTCGCGAAGCACAGGCGGAAGCACAAGGGAAAGCACAGTACGCGATTGCAGCTGCTACAATCTTGAGGCAGAAACACGAGGACTCCCCTAAGTGTTGTCGGGCCGCCGTCAGGTCGTTGGGGGAGGACGGGCCGAACCAGCGTTCGTGTGGGAGGACTTCGAAGAAGAGACGAAGATGATGAGGCGGAGGGGGGAGGGGGGTTATGTTGGTGAGGGGGGAAGTTCTGGATCAGGAAAAATAAAAAGGGGGAATGAAAAAATTGGAAATGAAAACCTTCGGGGGAAATGTGAAAATTTAAAGGGTAGAAAGTTTATGAGGGAGAAAAACTAAAAAAATATCTTTCACAACATGCTAAAGCGCGTCGTAAAAGAGTCTTCTTTCACAACGAACAAACTTGTATGCCGTAAATGAGACTTCAACCACAATGCGCAAAAATGCATGCCGTAAATGAGTCTTCAACCACAATACGCAAATTTGTATGCCGTAAATGAGACTTCAACCACAACGCACAAAATTGCATGTCGTAAATACGTTTACAATTACGATGTGCATGTCAAACACGCTGTAAAAAAGACAAAAAATAACTCTTTTATGGCGCACAAATTTGCATGCTGTAAAAGTGTGTCATTTACAACGCGCATCAACTGTACGCCGTAAATTGCACGCCGTAAATGCTACATTTTCTTGTAGTGCTGGTTTCAATATGGTACCTTTTGAGAGAAAGATGTTGAGCTCTCTAACTTTGGATCAGTAGGGGATCTTTGTTGGCCATATCCATTTTAACAACCCCACGAGGTTAGTGGTCACAGTGAAGGAATCAATGAGCTACTCCATTATTGGGCTGGCCCCTGGCAGTCTTATCAATGAGCTAAAGCCCAATATGTTTTTCTCTGAAGCTGACACCTTTTTGAATCAAATTGCCCACAAAGGATCATACCCTGCAGGGAGATTGTCCTTACTGAACTGGCAGTATCGTTCTCCTCCATGGGTTAACCTGACTTCTTGGATCCTGGCGAAGTATGAGGGCCTCCTATGACAGATTGGTCTCTATTACGCCATTAGGGGGTCCTGCTATGGCTTGTTTATGAACCCAAAATTATTTATGGCATTTCTTAAAATGTACAACATCCAGACGGGG
The DNA here is from genome assembly GCA_029216955.1 of Iris pallida. NCBI lineage: Eukaryota > Viridiplantae > Streptophyta > Magnoliopsida > Asparagales > Iridaceae > Iris > Iris pallida. The sequence continues at coordinate 2,352,687 of JANAVB010030819.1, forward strand.
ACCTTCTTCACTCCAGGTGGAGAGATGGGGCTTGCTCTTCACGAGATGCATGGTGTGTCCAGATTGCCCTGGGACGATGAGGCTTACGAGGAGTATACCACGACAAACAAAGAATTCGAAGAATTAGAACGGCGGTACCCTGGGTTCCTAGCCGTATATCAGGAATTGCTCTGTCACCACAACATCTGTCAACAGATATCCAAGAAAAAGGACGACAGTTCAGAAGGGAACCTTCCTCATATCACGGCTTGAATTGGCTATCTTTTTACCCTTAGCGCGTCCTGTCGAGTTGCTGTTATGAGTCCTCAATCTCCGGAGCAGGTGGATGCTCAGGTGCAAAGTACTAAGAGGTCCCGTGCTGCGGGTGACATATTTGGGAGCCTGAGTGATACTTTTAGCTATTATTATCATGATACCCAACCTCTATCTGATAAGGCTATCTTGGCCGGATACCTGATGATATGGTTGAGGGTTTGCGTCGTTTTGTCGGGTTCTGGTGCGATCGAAAGGATTAGCCGTAACCTGATCCTTCCAGCGGTGAAGCTAGTTTTCGGGAGCAAGTTGGCTCTACTTCCTGCCATGGTATACAGCATCCATAGGGGTCTTCATTTCTTTACGTCGAAAGTTATCGCTCGTGATCTTACGAAACCCTTCAACAGAATCGAGCTGACGTATCATTATTTAATGGGGTGGTTATTGATGCATTGCCCCTCTCTGATGCGACCTGGTCCGAAAGGCGATGCAACAAGTGACGATGCCTTTATCTACCACTATTGCGACATGCCTTAGAACTGTACCAGCTTTTCTGACTGCCGAGTCTCTCTCGCACGGGTGGATAGATACTCTTTTTTGTGTCGGTCCCACCTTTTACCGAGGAGGAGATGGGACGCATTCATCTTGATAGTGCTGTTGCGCCCGAGTCTCTATCTGAAAAAATTACTTCGCTGGTTGCAGAGTATCCGTCCCTCCCATCTGGTGTACCGCAACGGCAATGTTGTATACCTAGAGCCATACCTACCTAGCCGGTATTCTCGGCAATTTGGGTATAGCCAATTATATTTGGATACCCCTAACCCTTGCTTGGGTTTCGATGGGAGTGTCTTGGATGGTATCCGAGCCTGGCACTATTATTCGGCGATCCATACCCAGGCCAACTTTGTCTTACCTGATGCCGAGACTTTGGGGCGTATCGCATACATGGCGGCTCTTCGTCACGTATCTGTAAATGTGCCTCCCAACGACTTTGATCCTCGTACCAGTTTTATTGTCGGTATAAAATTGGAGAAGCGACTGAGGGACTCTAGAAAAAGGACGAGAAAGGGAAAGAGAAAAGTTTTTGATTCTGACTTTGACAGCACGGAGGAGGAGGAAGATGACTCTGAGGGTCTCCAGCCCTCTACAAGTCCTTTGGCTATACGTGTGCCTTCACATGTGTTGAATCCTCCATGTGCACAAAGCGGACCCGAACCTCTTGTCGCTGGTAAACCTCGATCTCAAAAGCGGATCGTGGCTAGGTTCCGTAGGCTTGGCATCGAGAAAACAGGTAGTGGCACCGAAGTTAATATGAGGGTAAGTTCTTTCACGACAAGTCCCAATGTTGTCCTTGGGATGTTATCTGAAGGCTCTCCTTTACAGGCATCGGAGGAGACAAACCTTTTATTACCAGCTGCCTCTCATGCGGCTTCCTCTTTTGGACCCGACCCTGAAGTTACGGGGTCCTCACAGGCTGGTGCTGATACCATTACGTCTGTACCTGGAGCAACAGGGGCGGGAAGAACAAGCCTTGATGGTTCGGGTGCCGCCGCAGACCCCACCGGAGTTGTGCAAACGGTGAGAGGAGCCAAGACAACTCTTGCTGAGTCTCAGTCGTTGCCCTTCTCTGGTAAGCTATACCGCTTTCTCACCAATGAAGGGATTTTTTTGCTTCAACTCTATCTTTTTTGTATCAAGCTGATTGCTGGTTGCGCCGGACCTACAGGACCTGTCTCGCCGCTACTGGTGGCGGATGTGGCCAAAGAGGAGAAAATAGCAGAGGATCTAGGTGCCGACGTGATAAGAGCGAGGAACATTCCCTCTTCCCTACTGGCTAGAGTTGAGGCGCCTTCCACCGTGTTGAGCAAAGACATCCCAGCTCCTTCCACCTTTTTGGCGCATGCAGGATCGGTTGGAACTGCCTCTTTCTCAGAACTTGAACCTTCTGCCCTGTCCAGCCTTCAGCTCCTTCGGACTGCGAAAAAGGAAATTGCTACCGTGCGGGAGTCTCGTCGTTCGAAGTTTGTTTCCCTTATAACAGGATCTTCGAGCTCAAGTGTACCTCCTTCCCAGAAGCCCTCAGCTTCCTTAGATGCTATCCCGTCGACGCCGTCCTCTCTGAAGAATTTGGACGAGTCGTCAAGGGACATTGTCGAGAGCTTTTATCGCCATTTGAAACGGAAGATCGAGGCTGCTTTGAGGAGAGGGACTTCATTTGTCGTGGCCCACCACTGCGCCCAAGGCCAGATTGCCCTGCTGAAGACGCTCCCAGGTGGAGAAGGGGTGGCCGTCCTTCTGGAGCACAAGCTGGCAGAGGCTCATCAGTGCCTAATCTAGTTGTAGAAACTGCGGCAAGTAGACGTGTCTGCTATGGTGGAACAGGAGCATGCTTTTCTTACATCAGCCGTAGAAATGGTGAATGCTGTTCAAGAGAAAACCAAGCCCTCCTTGGAGAAGGACCTCCAGGAGTTGTCCCTTAAGTATGACAAGCTGAGCCAGGAGGGAGAGATTTTCTAGACTCGTGAGGAGACCATTACTCGAGCTACGGTCGAAACTAACAAACAGCTTCTCCAGCTCCAGGCTAGGTTAACATCTCTGGAGACTGAGCTCCAAGTCACCCTCAAGAGAGTAGGAAGATCTGGAAAGAGACTGATGAAGTCACCAGAGCCTCTGCTGTTTTAGAGAGAGCACTGAAGAGACTGGAAGAAAATTGTCAGGCTCATGCGCATCTGGAGGACGCCGAGAGGTTATCCCAGGAAGCTGAACGCCGAGTCAAACTGAAAATTGACCGCTCAACTGCATAGCTGGAGGGCATCCTTAGCAAGTCGTATGTTGCTGATGAATAGTGGACTTTGTTCTCTCTTTTTTTTATAGAGCAGAATACATTCACCTCGCTCTGATGAGCTTGTAATGGCACTTTGATGAAGAATATCCCCTGGGGGACCTTTTTTGTGGACCTATTGCCCTTTAGTGCATTTTTTTGAAAATCCGAGCAAATAGATTTGAAGGATATTTTGTGGATCTACTACTCTTTGATACACCGATGGTGCGAGTAATAGATTAAGATAATTTTTGGGGACTTATTACCATTTTTGTGTACTGGCGATGCGAGTACTGATAACAAGTGGAGAGAAAACTGACATATTTACTCAGAGGTAATTAGAACGTGGTAAATATGGGTCTGAGGTATGGCCTTTCTACTCAGAGGTAATGAGGACATGGTAGGAGTAGGCTAGATGGGGATACACAGAACAACTCAGAGGTGTTATCAACATGGAAGTTCTATGTATTGGGTGATTTGTCAGGGATGGATAGGAAAACAACTCAGAGGTAATATGGACATGGTTGTTTTTTCCGGTTGGGGAATTTTGTGGACCTATTACCCTTTTTGTGCACTGATGGTACGAGCAATAGATTAGGATAAGTTTTATGGAGCTATTACCCTTCTGCGCACTGGTGGCACGGGTAATAGATTAGGGTAAGTTTTGTGGACCTATCACCCTTCTGCACACTGGTGGTGCGGGTAATAGGTTTTGAGACGAAACCCCACAGGGGTGATATGGGCGTGATATATGGTAGTCGAAACATCAAAGCGAAAGTCCAGAGGTATCAATATACATGACTTGTCACTCGTAGAGATGCAATGCGAGTCCCCTCGGAGGGGGAGAAGAACATAGTGTAAGTTCAGGGGTAACTGATGTACATAACTCGACAATCTAGGTAGTATATTTTTTTTATTTTTACCGGCAGCCTTTTATTGATGAGATAAGGAACTCCGTCCATGGGGATTACATCATCAGGAGAGGTACCAACTGTCTGTGCCACCAGGTATTCGGCGAGTTCTACGTCCTCTTCGGCTACCCCCTGCGATCCCAAAGGTTGGGATGCCGTCTTGGACAACTTGACCACCAAGGGTTGAACTTGAAATATTGGCTTGCTTGAGTATGTCGGATCGGCTTTTGGTTGCCGGCTCGTCTTGGGAAGATCGGATTGGCTTTTAGTTGCTCGGCTTTTAGTTGCCGGCTTTTAGTTGCTCCGCGAAGGCACTAGATAGACAGAAAGATCGGATTGCTGGCTCTGCAACAGAAGACAATTGATCTGGGTGAGTGGACGAAGTCTCATTTGCTGATTCGCTTATGCCTTAAGAATCTGAGTTTTTGATTGAATGCTTTTGCTAATAACAAGATGGTAACCAGTATGTATGCTTATAAGAGATTTCATATGTTGCTATGCTAAGAACAAGAAAAAAATAATCTGCATGCTAATAAGAAGACTTGTTGCCTACTAATAAGAACTGATATGATGCCCGTCATGCTTGATAGGATAAGAGAAGACAAATGAATCGAATTGAATGCTTGATCATTGCTTGTAGCTATGTATGCTTGAGATTTTGTAGACATTTATAGACGGACTTGTACATGTTGACATGAATAAAAGAAAGGCACGAAATGAACGTGTCGTACATCTGTAAAGGCATAAAAAGAACATGTCGTACATCTGATCACAAATCTGTCCCATCTGATAGAACTGCTAGAGCATGCATATAGTCTAGGACAACTTGTTAACAAGGAAAATTTGTCTTTCGGGTGGATCTGGGGGTGCCTTGTCACGACCCGTACCCACTGTGAGGGTACGAGTACATAACAACGCCCAGCCTATGCCGCAGTGTCGGCGGTAGAACGCTGTCCTAGGTCACAACATCTAACAGTTAAAGGTAATAAACAGTTATACTCCCCGAATGGGGGTGACATAACAGAATATATCTCAATCACAACTAAGGTAGAACAGGATGAAGATAGATATCCAGAATGAAAGCTCAGAATTACAATCCTTAATTCTAAGTGTCTAAAATAAATACATATCCCAAATATCTCAGAATCTATATACAGTGATTCAGAAAAGTAAAGACATCCTAGTCTAAGGAGTATCATCCACTGCTAGTAGGTCCATGTCTCTAGTGATGTCTAATGCCGCACCAAGAGGGGTAGACACCAGGGCCTCATCATTCACTGTAAAATTTTCAACAGGTCCAGTCAGGACGGGAGCGAGTACAGTACATCTCAACAAAATCATAACCGATTAGGAAATATAAACATGCTAGAGAGTAAGATACAGGATCTGAAGAAATAATATGATAAAAAAAGAGAGAGACTGTAAGTAAATAGATACAATATATAGAGAACTAACAGTGCTAGTGATTCAGAGCACAAGATGGTTATGTAGACGGTACGATGTTATACACGAGTAATCTACAGAGGTTTGTACACGAGTAATCTACTGGATTGAATACATAACCACTTCTACTCCCCCACCCCAATCAATACACAAGGATCCAGATACGTTATGTTATTGTACACGAAGGTCATGTGAATACATGATTATACACGATTCACACGTTTCGTACAAGAATGTAACAAATACAAAGAGTACACGATGTTCCTGATAAAGTACGCGAACACGAATACCTGATGTATCCGCTAAGGGGGATAACATCGCACAACCAGATCCATATAGTACTAATCCGTGTTTCCAACGTGTCAGTATCATGTAAAGTAATCTAAAGCAAGAATATAGTCCTAAACAAGATATGAAATGATCAGAGAATGTACTCGCCTGCTAACTGAATGTCCAAGATGAAGGTACTGTCCGAGGAGTGGTGTCTGGCTCCTATTAGAACAGCACAAGTCACAACAAGTCCAGAATAGTAATAAGATGCACTACGATGCATTCTACATGAATCTAGGTCAATCTAGACCAAAGTTAACTCTTGGTCAACTCTGGTCAACCCTAGAAGTCAAACTAGGTCAACCAAGTCAATCCTAAGTCAAACTAGTCTATACTAGGCTAACAAGGCTATTCTAAGTCTAACAAGACTGAACAAGTCCAATCTAAGCTCACCAGTTAAGCAGACACAACCATAGGCCATAGGCTAAGAGACTAGGCCATAGGCTAAGGTAATACCATGCCTAAGCCAACCATAAATCATATCACATGTCAATTTTATAAGCCTAAATATGAAACACACATTAACACATTATACAATCTAGTATAGGTGCACATATACCATATAGGCTAACTATAAGTATACTACACCTACATGAATATCTAATATATATTTTTAGGCACACACATTATATATATAAGATACCTATACATATATACCTCAATACATATATATATATATATATATATATATATATATATATATATATATATATATATATATATACATATATATATATATATATACATGATGTATGGAAAAGGGGCACATGAATATGTGTCCAAGTGTATGTGTGTGTGTGTGTATCATGAGAATGAGGGAGGAAACATGTGTGTGATGAGTGTTATGAGAGAATACATAGGTGTGTGAATAGTGTGACTTGAGAGTATGTGAGAGAGTGAACTCAAGTGTGTTAGTGATGCATAGACATGTGAGTGTGAGAGGTGAGTGATACATGGGTGTATCAAGAGAGGGTGTGTGTGTGAGTAAAATTTTAGTGAGTAAACAATGTTAATCTGGAACCTAAAAACAGTGACATAAAAGGAAAAACAGTGAGACATTGGAGTGTATACATGGGTGTATCAAGAGAGGGTGTGTGTGTGAGTAAAATTTTAGTGAGTAAACAATGTTAATCTGGAACCTAAAAACAGTGACATAAAAGGAAAAACAGTGAGACATTGGAGTGTATAACATGTATGTGTGTGTGTAGGATAAACAGTAAACTGTTAGGCACAGTGAAGAAACTCAAAAATCTCAGTTTAGCCCCATTCAATACCCAGTCCAGTCCACACTTGCATTCTCAAATTTTAATATGTATATGAATCACCAACAGTTCATCAAACTCAGATTTAATATATGGAAGAACCATTAAAACAGTCCAAACAATACCCAAAATCTCAGTTTTCAGTCCCCTACTTCCATTCTCAGATTTTGAACCCAATCCATATCAAATCAACCCCAAAATCATCACACAGCCAGCAAACATATAGGTGAACCAATTAGGGTTTAAAACCACTCTAATTAACAGTGTACAATGGTTAAAATGACTGCCAAATTTTGGGTTTAAAATCTGGAACAAAACAGAAAATAGAGACTGATTATTAAGGTATCAGTAATTTAGGGGAAATGGAGAATTGATCAACAAGTTCGAGCAAAAATGCAAAAATAGTGGTTGGTAAAGTATAAACATATTGTGCACGTGTCCTACAATATATTGGTGTCCACCCAAGTGGACACAATGTGTCCAATCGAAATAAAAAAATAAAAACAGTGCTAAACAGAACAATTATCGTGCACGTGTTCACAGTGTCCGTGCACACGACACGACACAGACCACGTGGTCGTGTCCAAGTGTCGACCAAGTGTAGGGCTAGGGCTAGGACACCCTGCCACGTGTCCACGATACGCGTGTGTGCGATACGACACGCGTATCAGTGCACAAAATTGATAGCCGCCAGCACAGTGCATTCCCCGTGTGCACGTTCGTGCGCGTCCAACACGACACGAGAGTGGCTGAGACTCGACACACGTGATGACAGACATTGCCCCTCACTGTGTGTTGAATCCCATGTGTCGACGTGTCGTACCCTGTGTGCTGTGTCCCCCGAAATGCAGGGCATGCACAATGCCTGTGCACGCGCATGCGCGACAGCGTGTTCACGTGTCCGTGGGGACTCGACACGATACTAAAACTACACCCAGACACGAGAAACACATAAGCGACACATAAATCTAATTTCCTATTCATTTACATTCCTAAAAATCATACGAAATGCCCTTTGGGGCAATTCATCAAACACTTGCTAACAAGGGCTGATACGTGTCCAAATAGGACACGAAATGGACACGAATTCTAGGGTTAGCTAATCCTACTCTAAGGTTAGGGCTAGGGCATCCTAGAAATTCAATAAAAACAGAATTTCATGGAATAGATTAGAAGTTTACCTATGGTGCAAATCCACACAAAAGCCCCAAACAAAATAGTTCCTCAAGCTCCCAAAATATCCACAAATTGTGTATTCCCTGGAATCTCTCAATAACAACAGCAAGTACAATAAAATTAGGTCATATTGCAATTGGTTTGGGTAGAAAAGGAGCTAAATAGGAATTTCTATGATTTAAGGAAGATGGGGACTCACCTCTTTCCAAACTTGCAATAATCCCAATGGAGGCTAGCCCTAATTTCTAGGAGGGGATTAAATAGGGGAGAGGGGACCTAAGGTGGCTGCCATGGGCTGGAATGGGCTAGGGTTAGGTTCACTTGGTTGGGTTGGGCCTCTAAGGCTTTAAGTCATAATCATGACTTGTGAAGTCACAAGCCATTCTAGCCTAATCAATTCCTAATCTCTCCAAACTAATTCTAATGAGTTAATCCTCACTAACTTAGGTCAACTAAGATTACTTAACCTAACCAAGTGGTCATGACCTAGGTTAGTCTCTAGGTTAGTCTCCTAGTCAACACTAGTCAAAGTCAACTATAGCACCAAAACAAATATACTAAAAATCACTAAAAATTCTAATAAATATAATTAATACTAACTATCACTAACCATGGTTAGCTAAGACTAGCTGTGACTAATCTAGGTTAGGTCCAAACTAAGTTAGGCTAATCACAAAACATGGCAATCAATTAAATAATATTAAAATCACACCATTCTTAATAATACATTAAATTCCAAATAATATATATTAAATTCAATTAAATTCAAAATGACAAAAGTACCCTCGAACTGGAAATGATAAATGAAACACCCTAATCACATGGCTAGGCTCTAGGTTAGGCTGTCTCTAGTGTTACACTATCAAAACACCAAAATCATAAGTCATGATTTAAAATAGTTTTTAAAAAGATTTAAAAATTACTAAAAATTATATCATGATTTAAAATATCATTATTAAAAGATTAAAATTACAAAATTTCAAAATTACCCTCATTTGGAAAACTGGGTGTTACAATCCTACCCACCTTAGAAAAATTTCGTCCTCGAAATTAAGATAATCGTGCCCCTTCTAGGTCAAACCTAAACAATCAAGGTCAAAAGAGAACTTATCTAAATCATGCAATTGGAAGGATAACATATAGGATTTGGTAAGTGGTATCAGTCTGAGGTCTCATCTCGCCATTCTAGTCATATTAGATCAAAGCAATCATAAAGTATCAAAACATACAACAATATGGTAGGGTGCATCAATTTTCAAAGACTGGCTAAGATATAGGTCAAAGACTCACCTCCAACTAGATCTGGTGGCTGGAACTCCCTCCCGAAAGCGAAGTCTTGGCTGGGATAAGTGCAGCAGGACAGTCTTGCAGCCTGTGTGCAATCGACCCACACAACAGGCACACCCCTCTTCTCTTCCTACAGTTGTCCCACACATGTCCAGGCTTCTTACAGAAGGTGCAGGTAGGCACTCTCTCAGCTGGCCTCTGCTGAACAGGAGTCTGGACTGGGTAGGCTGGTCTAGGCTGATAGTCTGGGTGCTCACGGGGCTCTGGGTATACACTGCTCCTCGGCCTCTTAGAACTAGGCTCTTCCACTGAATGTACCAAATCCCACAGTAGTTGGATCCCGCGACCCTGCTCCTTCAGGATCTCAGCCTGAACTCTCTGTGTCTCCAACACATCCCGGAGAAGTCTGGATATCTGAGCTCCGTCAGGAAACAAACATGCCGAGGGTATGGTATGGGTTACCGCTCCTGGAGGCAGAGGAGGAGACGGAGAAGGACTCTTGGTCTCAGGTGAGACTGCCACTCTCTCCTGAGTAACAGGTGGTGGAGAGAAACTCTCTGGTGAGGATGCTAACACCTCCTCGATGGCGGGAGGTGCCACTACCCTTGGGTCAGCCTGAGGGGTCACTAACTCCTGAGCAATAGGAGGTGGAAGCACACTATCAGTAGCTGCAGCTGCTCTCAGGCGACAGGCTCGGGTCATGGGTGCTATACTGGAAAGGATAAAAACACAACAATCATTAAGGCTGTACAGCAGTCTACCATCCTATCTGAAAACCGGTAATTATCAAAATAAAATAAGTTAACTACTAATCATCTATAAAGAGGTACTATTTTAAGAAAACCAGAACCACAAGTTTAAGGAACGAAAGTTAATAGCATTGAATCCAATCACAATATAATATATATAGAAGGAGAGAGAGTTAGAGAGGGAAAAGATAGCATTATGTTAGGGTTATGTGGTTTGTGTGTGTGAAATATACATGAAAGTGTATAGGAGGATTTGGGTCTCAACTATAGCTATCAAGTTACACTATTCATGGCATATTGGTTAAGCAATCTACAAGGCACAAGCTATTTACTCATAACATGCATGACTAACCATATATATGTATATCTATATGTATAGAGAGGTAGAGATTTATAACATTATAACATGTATGCATAAACTATATATATATATATATATATATATATATATATATATATATATATATATATATATATATATAATATACATATATATCTATATAGATTTATGAACATAACATGGAGATGAAGGGTTAGGTTTATATGGCAGTTGTGAACATTAGTGTAGAGTGTCAAGTGTACATGGGTTAAAACTTAAAATGAAGGGTTCAATCATTCAGTTTTAGTTCAACATTACATATTAATCCGAAATTGAACTACACATTTGAAAGCAATGAAAAAAAAATGTTAACATGTATTCAGTTTTTAAAATTTGGAAGAAATTCGAACATCAAAACCAACTCAATGTGTACCCCAACCACAACCTAACATGTAAGAGTATGAAACCTAACATTATATCCCTACATACAATACGGCTCAAAACATTACATTTAAAAAAAAACTGTAAATTGACTAATCACTTAGAATTCAGGCTTAAAGGGTTAATATGCACACAGTCTCAGATTTGACAAATTCAAACACAAAACTCAACCAATTTCTTTAAAAAATGAAACCCTGTATATAACATACATGTGTAGTGATGTAAGAAAAACTAATAACATGAAATTTAAATTTAAATTACGAATTTAATACGAAAAAACAGAGAACTAGTCACTGATACTTCACTATGTTAGAATACTAGGTTTTTGAGAACTTAACATCAATCATATTAACATACATTTAGATAGGTTGGTAAACTAGTGTAGTATGCATACGTGTCAGGCAAGTATCTGTGTCCACTATATATATATATATTTAAGGTAATACAAGAAATAATGGCAAGAAGGAAATAATGATAAAATCTATTCTGCTTATCTGTTTAAAAGAAGGAACCATTTTGAAACCAGAGTTACAATATCAAATCTAAGTTAAGGTCTAGCAAAATCATCGATTCATTGTATTAGGAAGAATTTATAGCAAGAAGTTACCCAAGGTTATAATAATAGCTAAGCTACTCCTACTCATACTCCTACTCCTAAGTTATTTGATGATGGAATACAATTTATAACAACAGAATGGTACGATAGAGATGATATGTTAAAAACCTTCTCAAGATACAATCTGATAATCATATGCGTCTGTCCAAAATCACGTTACTCAGAGTCCTCGCCACGCCAGTAAGCAAGGCTGCGATAAATGATAGATTCTATATCTGGGGCATGCACCTCTATAATCATGTCGTCTGGAATTCTTGCTATGCCGACTAGTATAGCTGCGAGAAATTCCAAATCTCATAACCAAGATACGTACATCCGAAGTCAGGTCTCTATGTTTCCGCCACGCCAACTAATATGGCTGCGATAAACTACAGGTTCCATAATCAAGCAGACGTTTTACCATCCCTGTATTCCCGTCAACATATGTTATCAGAAAAATATCGTAACTCAGGCCCTAAAATTCATCTCTATAGAAAAATCAAAATCAACAACGATCCAACAAAATCAAATTCAATAAGTAAGGATTGAGAGCGAACAAAACAAGGGAAAGGATTTCAATTTGAAGTTTAAATGAGATTCTCGAGGGTCGTCCCATGAATCTCTCAAGGAATCCTAACTGTGGTTGAGTACCTTCAAAAATATCCTAATCCTACTGCAGGCTGTAGTGATATTCTAGTTCGAATACCACTACACAAACTCGACCTGCATGGGCCACCACTAAAAACGTGTCACGACCCGCACCCACTGTGAGGGTACGAGTACGTAACAACGCCCAGCCTACGCCGTAGTGTCGGCGGTAGAACGCTGTCCTAGGTCACAACATCTAACAGTTAAAGGTAATAAACAGTTGTCACGACCCGGTCCCAATTTCTTGGGTCGAATCGGATCATGCCCCGCCTGTACCGTTGTTGAGACGGCGGCAGTAAGCTGTTCAGTAGCAGGTAACCATACAACAACACTATATTTGTCACAACTCAACATCGAGAAATTTAAAACTTTATTAAACTTTTACAATGAAATGAAAGAATACAACTTAAACCATTTTCTACATACATCAAGAAGAAAAGAAAACTCTAGACAAACAGCTCATCAGTCTCGAGATCATCATCCTCTAGTTGGGACCTCGGGAAATACCGTAGAACAAAGCATCATCAGCGATACCTAAAATGTTGGGTCTCCAGTCAGGAGTGAGCAAAGTACAATTCATGCTAATTTAACAATTGAAATAATAATAGAATCATGCACTTTTAAACAGTTTTGAAAATCAACTAAGCAGTTACAGTTTTAAAACAGTTACAGTTTCTGTGATGTGAATAGGCAATGAATATGACCGGTTTGGGTTGTACAGTTGTATCATATTGATACGATATGGCTTATCCCCGTGTGTATGAGGGGTAAGCTAACACAGTCAGTATACTACTTTGGATGTGGTCATACTCATTACACTACTCCCCCAGTCCCCAATAGTTACAGTAGTTACAGTTAGTGCTCTCAGAGAGAGAGTTCCGTGTTGCATCGTGGTTTAAACTTGCAATAAAACGATTACTAAATAATTGTAAACTAACACAAAATGTACTTGCCTTTGTTTTATTGACTGGATTCGTTTGTTGATTCCGGGGTGATGCTAGTATAGTCCAAAAAACCCTACAATTGAGAATTGACTCAGATTTCAGGTTTACCAATCTAGCTACGCTAGTTTAAATCTCTATTTGTGTCCTAGTCCAATTTTTAATTCTTTAATTAACCAAACACGAAAAATATGATTATTAGTGCGTTGATTTAATACGAGGGAAAAATGTCATTTTTAACTTTGAATTCGGAAAACATCGTCGCTGCCAGATTATTTATGAAAACTTGGTAATTTTTATAAATATAAATATAAAGCTAATTTTCTTATTTAGTGAGAAATACGTGACTTTTTAATTATTAACAAACTTGTCAATTTTAAGATGAGAAAATATTAATTAATTTTATACGAAAATACTTTTTAGTCAATTTAATCGTTTAAATAGAAAAACTCGTAAAACCAGAAAAGACAAAAAAATCTAAGCTATTACAGTTATAGACCACAGCCAGCTGGGCTTATGCCCATTACAATTTATTTACATAAATTAAAATAAGATAAACTGCCGTTAGTCCTAAACTGAAATATTAAATAAATATAAACAGAAATTAAATATAAAAATAAAGGTAAATTATAAGTCTCAGATATGGTCCGATCCTCATCTTGGCTAATTGCCTCAACGTCCGGACGGGGCCGGTTTCGTTTGCACTTAGCCGGGTCCACTGACCGATACGGTCGTCATCCAAAATCAAATATCAAATAAAACTCCGAAATCATTTTAAATCTACTTTAAAAATAATTCAGGATTTACGGAAAAATCGGGCAGCATCTCCTCTGTTTTTGGTCAACCAAAAAACTGGGAGTTGACGCCGATAATTTCCTGCAAATCCCAAACCAGGGAGAAACCCGAATATATATATATATTTAAAAATCCACAACCAATCCACAGAATAATCGGGACGACCCGAAATATTTTCGGAGGTCCGATTCCAATTCCACAAATCACAGAACGTTCTCGGAAAAATTCGGAAAGCCAACACATACTAAAAACCAATTCCCGAAATATTCAGGAAATCCAAAATAATCCACAGGACCTTTCCGAAAGTCCCAAAAAATTACGACGTCGCTAAAACCGAGTTCCCAAAGGGAATCGGGGACCATTTCTCATCATCGACTATATGAAAAAGAGACGGGACAGGGGGTTATACCTCAGGTTGCTCGGCTAGAGCTCTCAGATGAATAATAGAAAGAATATAGAGCTCCGAACAGCGAAAGTATTCCCGAAATAGCGCTGGAACAGCAGCGACCAGCAGCATCGTTGCCGAAAATCAGCAGATCGGGGAAAGCGCGGGCTAGGGCACGCACCTAGGTCAGCGGAGAAGCCGACAGGGGCGGCCGGAACGCTGGAACAGCGAGGAAAGAGGGGCAGCGGGCTAGGGCAGCGGCCAGAACGCGCAAGGGGGCGCGGGGAAGAGGCCGTACGGGGTGCTGCCGGGGAGCTCGGCCGCACGCACAGGATGGCGACGGAGGGCACGCTGGGGCGCGGCCAGCAGGGGTCGCCGGCGACTTGGGCCCGGATGGGATCGGCCAGAGGGGGCGGGAGCGGCCAGAGGCGCCGCCGGGTCGGCCGGAGCGCCGGCGGGGAACGCCGTACGGGAGGAGGCGCGCTCGCGGGGGGGGAGCTGGCCTGGAGAGGGTGGCCGCGGGCGTAGGGTCGGGAAGAGGGTTTGGGGGTGGAGGAAAAATTTGGAGTGTGGAGAGAGTTGGGTGAAGAGGGGGATTAATATAGAGAGAGGTGAGAGGAGTTACAGAAGTTGGAGGGGTATTGCAGTTTGGGGAGGCCGACGGTCGGCGACGTTCGGGAACGAAGAGTTTCCCAGAACGAGAGAGAGAGAGAGAGAGTTAAGTTTTCTTTTAGAGATTAATGAGTTATAATAGTAAGAAAACTTATATTTATATAAAAACCCTTTCTTTTATTATTATTATTCTTATTAAACCATAGTATAACTCCAAAATAGGTTTGACCTTATTGGGTTCGGTCTCTTAATGGGTTTTGGGCTAAAGAGCATATAATTGTTGTTGGGCTGCTGGATTTTAAAGCAAAAAGATTCATGGACACAAAGAAAAAATGGAGTAGATTACAGATTTAAATATTATTTTCTTTAGGAAAAATTGTAACTAAAATTTTGTAATCTCTAAAATATATTCGGGCTCAGAATTAGGGTTCGGTACTGGGCCAGGCAATCAAAAATCCAAATTCATTTACTTTGAAAATAGTTTTCTATTTAACTAATAATAATTTGAAAAATTAAATTAGCAAACACATATTCAATATTTAAAAAGGAATCGAAAATTTACGGGTTTCACAACCTTCCCTCCTTAAGAAATTTCGTCCTCGAAATTTAAAGGATAAGGTAGGATAGGATAGATTTACCACAATCAAGCAGGTACGGTACTGCGCATGTAACTAGAGTCCAACAATAAGAATTTCCAAGGCAGTCGTGGATGAGACGGTTTAGGGACAAGTTTCATTTATGATATCATCCATGCAGAAAAATACAAAAGCGAACCAAAGTACACGAGGTTGATCAGACCATCATGCACCGGTTCTTATTTAGACAATATATTAGTGGATGCATCCAATAAAATACTGTCATGATCAAGCTTGATAAAGAATTAGCTTGCAAAACTAGGCTAACTTAGCAGCATCAATCAAGTTTAGAACGAAAAGATAAGAAATAGGAGTTATGTGATGGCTCAAATTTTCTGTTCTTCTTCTCACCTCTGACTACGCTTGCTACTGGTTTCTCTGGCACTGAAAGGCTGAGCCCAATCTTCAGCTCTGACTCGGATCCGGAATATAGTGTCTGAGCTGCGATACGTGGAAAACGTTGTGCACACCCTCAAGATTAGCTGGTAGAGCTAACCAGTATGTTACTTTTCCAACTCGTCTTAAAACTTCAAATGGCCTGATATACCTGGCTCAATTTTCCTGCTCTGCTAACACTGATCGTTCCTCTGGTAGGAGAAAATCTTCACAAAAGACGCTATCTCCTTCTTCAAACTCCACTGATTGACGATGCTAACTTGGTAGTTGTTGTAAGGAAACTCTACCAATTTTAAATGGTCTTCTCCAAGACCCTCTAATTTCCAAAACACAAGAACTAACATATCTTCAAGCGTCGGGATTATCTTCTTTGATTGTTCGCCGATTTGTACTCCATAAATCCGGTAGGGGTGCCTCTCGTACAATGCTGCCAACTTCTCGTGAATAAACCAACCTTGAAAGAAGTAAAGTGAGCTGACTTAGTCGGTCCACAATAATCCAATTGGTGTCCTTCCCTCCTTGGGAATAAGGCAATCCTTACCCAAAGTTCATTGTTATATGCTTCTACTTCCACTCCGAATTGTCCAGCGGCTGCAACAAACTTGTTGTTCTCTTGCTAAATTCTTCTTGTTGACAAATTCACCTCTAATCCCATACCTGGAATTGTCCTTCTTTATTCCATAGCACCAATTAATGGAGGCATATTCCGATACATCTTATTAGCTCCTGAATGTATGGAATACTGCGACTGGTGCATTTCTTTCATCAACTCGTTCCTCCGTTTGTCAGCCGATACGCAAAGCCTCGTACCATTCTTCAGAGTTCCACTGCTGATCAATCTAGAAACCATCAAGTATTCCTGCCAACACTTGATCTCTAAGCCTACAAAGTGCCTCGTTTTGAAACTACGTCCTCTTGATTTTGTCCATCAGCCTCGAACTTCATCAATATTGAATCAGCATCCAGCTCCGTCCTTCTATCTCCAGGTAGTATAACCTCCAGTCCAAGCTTCTCGACGTCTTTTAGTAGTTGCCACTCCTTGGTTAAGAACATCGCCACTGGGTATCGACTAAGTGTATCAGCGATCACATTAACCCTACCCGGGTGGTATAGCGGGTCGATGTCGAAATTCTTCATCTGCTTCAGCCATCTTCTTAGTCTAACATTCATCTCTTTCTGAGTGAAGACATATTTCAGACTTTTGTAGTCCGTATATATTTTTCACTCCCTTTCCATAAAATCATGCTTCCATAGCTTCAAAGTAAAGATAATTGCAGCAAATTCCAAATTAGGTGTGGAATAACTCTTCTCATGAGTCTGTAGTTACCTAGATGTGTAAGCAATTACTTTTCCATGTTGTTGAAGAACGCAACCCAGTCCTTTTTCCAGAGGCATTACTGTAAATTGAGAAACCACCGGTTCCTGCGGGTAGCGCAAGGATTGGTGTAGTGGTAAGTCTCTTCTTCAGTTCCTCAATGCCGCCTGGCAATCTTTCGTCCAGATGAACTCTTCATTCTTCCAAGTGAGCTTCGTTATCGGCTCAGCAATCTTGGCGAAATCCTTCATGAACTTCTGATAGTAGCCAGCCAAGTTCAAGAAACTTCCGAATTGAACTTGGGGTATACCACTTTTCAACAGCAGCTATCTTCCATCGAAATTTCTTCTTTTGATAACATGTCCAAAAATCCACATTGTCAAAGAAAATCCACATTCAGATAACTTACCATAAAACTTCTTTTTCCTCAAAGTTCCCAGAACTTTTCTCAGATGTTCTTCATGCTCTTCTTTAGTCTTCGAATATATCAGAATGTTATTTATGGAGAAGATAAACTGATTCAAATACTCGTGAAAAAAACTCTGTTCATGAGATTCATGAACACAGCAGAAGCATTTGTCAGTCCAACGTCATGACCAAAGAAACTACCCATACTTGGTGTTTGAACGCCGTCTTGGAAATGTCCTCCTTCCTGACTTTGATTTGATGGTAGTCAGATCTTAAATCAAACTTTGAAACACTCTAACTCCACACAAACAGATCAAACAGATTCTCGATCCGGGCAGAGGGTACTTGTTCTTTAGTGTCTGGTAATCGATACACATTCGTTGTTCCATCCTTCCTGGGCACAAACAAGATAGGTATTCCCTAAGGTGAAGTTCCTTCCTGAATAAATCCTAGAGCCTTCATTGATCTGGTCCTTCATCTTCTTGGCCTCCTTCGGGTTGACTCTGTAACATCCTTTAGAAATAGGGAAAGAGCCGGGGACTAGGTCAATAGTGAACTCTATGTCTAGATCTGGGGTAATTCGGGAAAATTATCAGGGAAAACATCTACCATAAAGGTGTAACTAAAAATTTTATTCATGAAAGAGAATTACAGTAAGACTCTCATGATTATTCTAAGGATATCCTGTTACAACTTCTTATAACAACAGAAAATGCTATTCAGCAGTCCTAGGTACTAATCTTCATGGTTCTGGCTCTTGCATGAGCAGTCTCCAACTGCTTCATCTTCTATAAACCTCGAGTATGCATCATGCCTTATTGTAGGAGGCAGGGTCTGCTGGATAGGAAGAGAGTCCCTAGGTTGTGGCCTAACAGGTGTTGCTGGGATAGGTATTCTGGTATGATGGAAAGATAAGGGGCAGTCCTTTACCCGATGTACAGCAGATCCACATGCCAAACATTGTCCCAATCTCTTACGACAAATATTGGCTTGGTGACCAGTCCTTTTATAGTAGTCACAAACCAATAGCTTCTTACGATATAACTGCCGGATAGGGCTCAAAATGTCTTCTAGATTTCAGGGGTACCCCTCCTAGGGTGAGGTTCCGCTCCAACTTGGTTTAAGATAGCTAAGGCTACATCATTGACGTTCTTCATGACTTCTCTCGTGATATCCATCTGTTCCTGCTGGGCTTCAGCTTGAGCTTTCTGGGACTCCATGATTACTTGAAATAGGGCAACCATTTGGGAGGTGTTCGCTGGTACTGGTGGAGCAACATGAATGGGTACTTCCCCAAAGAAATGCAACTCAGTTTGAGAAGAGGTAGGAATCGCCAGTGTAGTGAAAACTTCACTGGATGCATTATGGGGACGGTCAATCAGCCGCGAGGGAAAAGACCCTGGACTTGGTTGAGGAGATGGGGTATGATCCGGAGATGACACCTCATTCGCCAGCAGGATTGGTCTTGTCAATGGTCATTCTCTGGAAGGTTTAGGATACAAACATAAGCAAGGTATCCTATCAGTCTATAATCAAACAAAAATATTTATATATAATATATTTCGGTCCTATGCTGTGATAAATTGATGTTCTAGTGTTCTAATTGTTTCTAAATATGTTTTCCTAAGTTGTTGTTCAGACCTGCATGGGCCACCACTAAAAACATGTCACGACCCGGTCCCAATTTCTTGGATCGAATCGGATCATGCCCAGCCTGCACCGTTGTTGAGACGGTGGCAGTAAGCTGTTCAGTAGCAGGTAACCATACAACAACACTATATTTGTTACAACTCAACATCGGGAAATTTAAAACTTTATTAAACTTTTACAATGAAATGAAAGAATACAACTTAAACCATTTTCTACATACATCAAGAAGAAAAGAAAACTCTAGGCAAACAGCTCATCAGTCTCGAGATCATCGTCCTCTAGTTGGGACCTCGGGAAATACCGTAGAACAAAGCATCATCAGCGATACCTAAAATGTTGGGTCTCCAGTCAGGAGTGAGCAAAGTATAATTCATGATAATTTAACAATTAAAATAATAATAGAATTATGCACTTTTAAACAGTTTTGAAAATCAACTAAACAGTTACAGTTTTAAAACAGTTACAGTTTCTGTGATGTGAATAGGCAATGAATATGACCGGCTTGGGTTGTACAGTTGTATCCTATTGATACGATATGGATTATCCCCGTGTGTATGAGGGGTAAGCTAACACAGTCAGTATACTACTTTGGATGTGGTCATACTTATTACACTACTCCCCCAGTCCTCAATAGTTACAGTAGTTACAGTCAGTGCTCTCAGAGAGAGAGTTCCGTGTTGCATCGTGGTTTAAACTTACAATAAAACGATTACTAAATAATTGTAAACTAACACAAAATGTACTTGCCTTTGTTTTATTGACTGGATTCGTTTGTTGATTCCGGAGTGATGCTAGTATAGTCCTCGAAACCCTACAATTGAAAATTGACTCAGATTTCAGGTTTACCAATCTAGCTATGCTAGTTGAAATCTCTATTTGTGTCCTAGTCCAATTTTTAATTCTTTAATTAACCAAACACGAAAAATATGATTATTAGTGCGTTGATTTAATACGAAGGAAAAATATCATTTTTAATTTTGAATTCGGAAAACATCGTCGCTGCCAGATTATTTATGAAAACTTGGTAATTTTTATAAATATAAATATAAAGCTAATTTTCTTATTTAGTGAGAAATACGTGACTTTTTAATTATTAACAAACTTGTCAATTTTAAGATGAGAAAATATTAATTAATTTTATACGAAAATACTTTTTAGTCAATTTAATCGTTTAAATAGAAAAACTCGTAAAACCAGAAAAGACAAAAAAATCTAAGCTATTACAGTTACAGACCACAGCCAGCTGGGCTTATGCCCATTACAATTTATTTACATAAATTGAAACAAGATAAACTACCGTTAGTCCTAAACAGAAATATTAAATAAATATAAACAAAAATTAAATATATAAATAAAGGTAAATTATAAGTCTCAGATATGGTCCGATCCTCATCTTGGCTAATTGCCTCAACGTCCGGGTGGGGCCGGTTTCGTTTGCACTTAGCCGGGTCCACTGACCGATACGGTCGTCATCCAAAATCAAATATCAAATAAAACTCCAAAATCATTTTAAATCTACTTTAAAAATAATTCAGGATTTACGAAAAAATCGGGCAGCATCTCCTCTGTTTTTGGTCAACCCAAAAACTGGGAGTTGACGCCGATAATTTCCTGCAAATCCCAAACCAGGGAGAAACCCGAATATATATATATTTAAAAATCCACAACCAATCCACAGAATAATCGGGACGACCCGAAATAATTTCGGAGGTCCGATTCCAATTCCACAAATCACAGAACGTTCCCGGAAAAATCCGGAAAGCCAACACATACTAAAAACTAATTCCCAAAATATTCAGGAAATCCAAAATAATCCACAGGACTTTTCCGAAAGTCCCGGAAAATTACGACATCGCTAAAACCGAGTTCCCAAAGGGAATCGGGGACCATTTCTCATCATCGACTATATGAAAAAGAGACGGGACAGGGGGTTATACCTCAGGTTGCTCGGCTAGAGCTCTCAGATGACTAATAGAAAGAATATAGAGCTCCGAACAGCGAAAGTATTCCCGAAACAGCGCTGGAACAGCAGCGACCAGCAGCGTCGTTGCCAAAAATCAGCAGATCGGGGAGAGCGCGGGCTAGGGCACGCACCTAGGTCAGCGGAAAAGCCGACAGGGGCGGCCGAAACGCTGGAACAGCGGGGAAAGAGGGGCAGCGGGCTAGGGCAGCGGCCAGAAAGCGCAAGGGGCGCGGGGAAGAGGCCGCACGGGGTGCTGCCGGGGAGCTCGGCCGCACGCACAGGATGGCGACGGAGGGCGCGCTGGGCCGCGGCCAGCAGGGGTCGCCGGCGGCTTGGGCCCGGAGGGGATCGGCCAGAGGGGGCGGGCGCGGCCAGAGGCGCCGTCGGGTCGGCCGGAGTGCCGACGGGGAACGCCGCACGGAAGGAGGCGCGCTCGCGGGGGGGAGATGGCCTTGAGAGGGTGGCCGCGGACGTGGGGTCGGGAAGAGGGTTTGGGGGTGGAGGAAAAATTTGGAGTGTGGAGAGAGTTGGGTGAAGAGGAGGATTAATTTAGAGAGAGGTGAGATGAGTTACAGAAGTTGGAGGGGCGTTGCAGTTTGGGGAGGCCGACGGTCGGCGACGTTCGGGAACGAAGAGTTTCCCAGAACGAGAGAGAGAGAGAGAGAGAGTTAAGTTTTCTTTTAGAGATTAATGAGTTATAATAGTAAGAAAACTTATATTTATATAAAAACCCTTTCTTTTATTATTATTATTCTTATTAAACCACAGTATAACTCCAAAATAGGTTTGGCCTTATTGGGTTCGGTCTCTTAATGGGTTTTGGGCTAAAGAGCATATAATTGTTGTTGGGCTGCTGGATTTTAAAGCAAAAAGATTCATGGACACAAAGAAAAAATGGAGTGGATTACAGATTTAAATATTATTTTCTTTAGGAAAAATTGTAACTAAAATTTTGTAATCTCTAAAATATATTCGGGCTCAGAATTAGGGTTCGATACTGGGCCAGGCAATCAAAAATCCAAATTCATTTACTTTGAAAATAGTTTTCTATTTAACTAATAATAATTTGAAAAATTAAATTAGCAAACACATATTCAATATTTAAAAAGGAATCGAAAATTTACGGGTTTTACAACAGTTATACTCCCCGAATGGGGGTGACATAACAGAATATATCTCAATCACAACTAAGGTAGAACAAGATGAAGATAGATAGATATCCAGAATGAAAGCACAGAATTACAATCCAGAATTCTAAGTGTCTAAAATAAATACATATCCCAAATATCTCAGAATCTATATACAGTGATTCAAAAAAGTAAAGACATCCTAGTCTAAGGAGTGTCATCCACTGCTAGTAGGTCCATGTCTCTAGTGATGTCTAATGCCGCACCAAGAGGGGTAGACACCAGGGCCTCATCATTCACTGTAAAATTTTCAACAGGTCCAGTCAGGACGGGAGCGAGTACAGTACATCTCAACAAAATCATAACCGGTTAGGAAATATAAACATGCTAGAGAGTAAGATACAGGATCTGAAGAAATAATATGATAAAAAAAGAGAGAGACTGTAAGTAAATAGCTACAATATATAGAGAACTAACAGTGCTAGTGATTCAGAGCACAAGATGGTTATGTAGACGGCACGATATTATACACGAGTAATCTATAGAGGTTTGTACACGAGTAATCTACTGGATTGAATAAATAACCACTTCTACTCCCCCGTCCCAATCAATACACAAGGATCCAGATACGTTATGTTATTGTACACGAAGGTCATGTGAATACATGATTATACACGATTCACACGTTTCGTACACGAATGTTACAAATACAAAGAGTACACGATGTTCCCGATAAAGTACACGAACACGAATACCCGATGTATCCGCTAAGGGGGATAACATCGCACAACCAGATCCATATAGTACTAATCCGTGTTTCCAACGTGTCAGCATCATGTAAAGTACTCTAAAGCAGGAATATAGTCCTAAACAAGATATGAAATGATCAGAGAATGTACTCGCCTGCTAACTGAATGTCCAAGATGAAGGTACTGTCCGAGGAGTGGTGTCTGGCTCCTATTAGAACAGCACAAGTCACAACAAGTCCAGAATAGTAATAAGATGTACTACGATGCATTCTACATAAATCTAGGTCAATCTAGACCAAAGTCAACTCTTGGTCAACTCTGGTCAACCCTAGAAGTCAAACTAGGTCAACCAAGCCAATCCTAAGTCAAACTAGTCTATACTAGGCTAACAAGGCTATTCTAAGTCTAAAAAGACTAAACAAGTCCAATCTAAGCTCACCAGTCAAGCAGACACAACCATAGGCCATAGGCTAAGAGACTAGGCCATAGGCTAAGGCAATACCATGCCTAAGCCAACCATAAATCATATCACATGTCAATTTTATAAGCCTAAATATGAAACACACATTAACACATTATACAATCTAGTATAGGAGCACATATACCATATAGGCTAACTATATGTATACTTCACCTACATGAATATCTAATATATATTTTTAGGCACACACATTATATATATAAGATACCTATACATATATACCACAATACATATATATATATACATGATGTATGGAAAAGGGGGCACATGAATATGTGTCCAAGTGTATGTGTGTGTGTGTATCATGAGAATGAGGGAGGAAACATGTGTGTGATGAGTGTTATGAGAGAATACATAGGTGTGTGAATAATGTGACTTGAGAGTATGTGAGAGAGTGAACTCAAGTGTGTTAGTGATGCATAGACATGTGAGTGTGAGAGGTGAGTGATACATGGGTGTATCAAGAGAGGGTGTGTGTGTGAGTAAAATTTCAGTGAGTAAACAATGTTAATCTGGAACCTAAAAACAGTGACATAAAAGGCAAAACAGTGAGACATTGGAGTGTATAACATGTATGGGTGTGTGTAAGATAAACAGTGAACTGTTAGGCACAGTGTAGAAACTTAGAAATCTCAGTTTAGCCCCATTCAATACCCAGTCCAGTCCACACTTGCATTCTCAGATTTTAATATATATAAGAATCACCAACAGTTTATCAAACTCAGATTTAATATATGGAAGAACCATTAAAACAGTCCAAACAATACCCAAAATCTCAGTTTTCAGTCCCCTACTTCCATTCTCAGATTTTGAACCCAATCCATATCAAATCAACCCCAAAATCATCACACAGCCAGCAAACATATAGGTGAACCAATTAGGGTTTAAAACCACTCTAATTAACAGTGTACAATGGTTAAAATGACTGCCAAATTTCGGGTTTAAAATCTGGAACAAAACAGAAAATAGAGACTGATTATTAAGGTATCAGTAATTTAGGGGAAATGGAGAATTGATCAACAAATTCGAGCAAAAATGCAAAAATAGTGGTTGGTAAAGTATAAACATATTGTGCACATGTCCTACAATATATTGGTGTCCACCCAAGTGGACACAATGTGTCCAATCTAAATAAAAATACGAAAACAGTGCTAAACAGAACAATTATCGTGCACGTGTTCACAGTGTCCATGCACACGACACGACACGACACAGACCACGTGGTCGTGTCCAAGTGTCGACCAAGTATAGGGCTAGGGCTAGGATACCCTGCCACGTGTCCACGATACACGTGCGTGCGATACGACACGCGTATCAGTGCACGAAATTGACAGCCGCCAGCACAGTGTATTCCCCGTGTACGCGTTCGTGCGTATCTGACACGACACGAGAGTGGCTGAGACTCGACACACGTGATGATAGACATTGCCCCTCACTGTGTGTTGAATCCCACGTGTTGACGTGTCGTATCCAGTGTGCTGTGTCCCCCAAAATACTGGGCATGCACAGTACCTGTGCACGTGCGTGTACGACAGCGTGTTCACGTGTCCGTGGGGACTCGACACGACACTAAAACTACACCCAGACACGAAAAACACATAAGCGACACATAAACCTAATTTCCTATTCATTTACATTCCTAAAAATCACACGAAATGCCCTTTGGGGCATTTCATCAAACACTTGCTAACAAGGGCTGATACGTGTCCAAATAGGACACGAAATGGACACGAATTCTAGGGTTAGCTAATCCTACTGTTAGATTAGGGCTAGGGCATCCTAAAATGCAATAAAAACAGAATTTCATGGAATAGATTAGAAGTTTACCTATGGTACAAATCCATACAAAAGCCCCAAATGAAATGGTTCCTCAAGCTCCCAAAATATCCACAAATTGTGTATTCCCTGGAATCTCTCAATAACAACAGCAAGTACAATAAAATTAGGTCCTATTGCAATTGGTTTGGGTGGAAAAGGAGCTAAATGGGAATTTTTATGATTTAAGAAAGATGGGGACTCACCTCTTTTCAAACTTGCAATAATTCCAATAGAGGCTAGCCCTAATTTCTAGGAGGGGATTAAATAGGGGAGAGGGGACCTAAGGTGGCTGCCATGGGCTGGAATGGGCTAGGGTTAGGTTCACTTGGTTGGGTTGGGCCTCTAAGGCTTTAAGTCATAATCATGACTTGTGAAGTCACAAGCCATTCTAGCCTAATCAATTCCTAATCTCTCCAAACTAATTCTAATGAGTTAATCCTCACTAACTTAGGTCAACTAAGATTACTTAACCTAACCAAGTGGTCATGACCTAGGTTAGTCTCTAGGTTTAGTCTCCTAGTCAACACTAGTCAAAGTCAACTATAGCACCAAAACAAATATACTAAAAATTACTGAAAATTCTAATAAATATAATTAATACTAACTATCACTAATCATGGTTAGCTAAGACTAGCTGTGACTAATCTAGGTTAGGTCCAATCCAAGTTAGGCTAATCACAAAACATGGCAATCAATTAAATAATATTAAAATCATGCCATTCTTAATAATACATTAAATTCCAAATAATATATATTAAATTCAATTAAATTCAAAATGACAAAAGTACCCTCGAACTGGAAATGATAAATGAAACACCCTAATCACATGGCTAGGCTCTAGGTTAGGCTGTCTCTAGTGTTACACTATCAAAATACCAAAATTATAAGTCATGATTTAAAATAGTTTTTAAAAAGATTTAAAAATTACTAAAAATAATATCATGATTTAAAATATCATTATTAAAAGATTAAAATTACAAAATTTCAAAATTACCCTCATTTGAAAAATTGGGTGTTACACGCCTGGACCACTCGGCCTAGGAGAGATTAGGGCCTCCATGTGAAAATGGGAGTCGATCTTAGTCCTTAAAGACGAGCTGAACCGGAGAGTCACAGCGGCTAATCATGGGTTTCCTATGGATCATCATATAGATAAGTTTGGATTGGTGCAGAGCTGAACCGGAGAGTCACAGCTGCCAATCGGTCTGCATGTGTCTATCATATGTTTCGCTAAGAGCTAACGATGTAGAGACGAACAGGAAATAATAATATTGGTTTTATCATGTTTATGCTAATCCTTGTCTTGTGCAGGGATGGACCGTCGGCTATGGTAAGAATCACTTAAAAGTGATACAGATGTAATTCTTGAGTTTGCTATATGAATTGCTTGCAGAGTTTATTCTATTACAAAGAAGTGCTATGTCCCCTTTAAAGAAAAAATATGATATCGTGCTTATAATTGTCCCTAAGAGTTGCTTAAACAGAGAAATGAATATGCTCATGAAACACGCTGCGCACTGCACATGAAAAGAATAGTCATCGTGCTTGAATTGAATAGTTTCTTGTATGCTTGAATGAAATGAACTGAAATGTGGCTTTTCAAAGATGTTTTCAGAAGAGATGTAAACTGACTCTGTATGCATGAAATATATATAGGTAAAAGTAGCAAGATCACATCACAAGAAACGTTTTCTCACTAAATGAACAGGGATCATTTTAGACAAATGTAGCTCTTTGTTCACAATCACCAGTATGCTGATATACTGACCCACCATAAGTCTGCATGTAGGTGCACTACACATCGAGAAGGATAGTCCGAAGCGATAGCCCGAGCCTCATCCTAAGGAGCCAGAAATCAGAAGAGATGCCAAGAGATGACATCTGTTGTAAGAGTTAGTTTTGTATATAAAGGAATGTAATGTATGGGAACGAGATCATTGTAATCTGTAAAGTTCTAAGAGAATGTAACATTGTATCAGAGAGAAACGAGTGCTTGTAACCTGTTCAAATAAAATCAATAAAGAGAATTATTTCTTGTTACCATTGTGTTTAATGCATGTATTCTGAAATATGTCCGTTGCTGCTTCAATTATCTGAGATATGTTCCACTGTGTATTGTCAATCTTGTCTATCTTGTCTTGCTTCAGGTCTTGGCCTTGTGCAAGCGCAACTTAGGCTTGCACGGCATCACACCTTAGCAAGGACGAACGGTCCTAAAAGCCCGAAGCGAGGACGAAAGGACTCTGCGGGATTGGGGCGTAACACCTTTGGCCCTGTGATGGTCTCCAGTTTGTTAATGATGTACTTCATGGATTCTTTGTATAAACAAGCCTCCGAAGAATAATAAGACTCAACCCCTTTGAAGGGATCGATGTCGGCGAATTCGGTCCTCACGAGGCCATGTCTATTGACATACTTGAAGCACTGGTGGAGGGTGGATGGCACGATCATATATTCATGTATCCATTGGCGTGCCAAGTGGATATTGTAAGGTGTGTCTACCTCTATGACGTATCAGGTAGCCTCCGTCTTCAAATCACCAATCTGGCACTTCAATCGGATCTTTTCTAGGGGATAGCTTCTTCCTGAGTTAAAACCGCTAATGGCAGTATTGGTTGCCGCTAACCGATGCATAGGGATGCCAAGATGTTGGAGCAGGCTTTTCGAGATGATGCTTATTGACGAGCCAGGGTCGATATGCATTCGATCCACCTTGATGTCGCCTATGTATCCAGTGTAGTACAAGGGGCGATCATGCAAATTGGACTTTATCAACATGTCCTACGGAGTAAATATGATGTTGGGTATTGCATCTCTGCTATCGCCGCCCTGTAGATCTGCTGGCTGTCTTCCCCTGGAGGCTTGACCTGAGCTAAGTAGGCATCAGCATTCTGGAGTGCCTCGCTTAATGTGACATGAAGATCCTTGGAGAGCCTTAGAAGCTCATATAGCGACAACTTTGCTGGCGTATTAGCCAATTGTGCTAATATGTCGAAGTTGTAAGGTCTCTCCAGCCCCTGAGGTATATCATTGCGGAGTGGCCTGTCGAAGCGGGTCTCCCATGTCTTGGACTTATCCGCCAGTGGAGGCTGACACGCCTTAGAACATCAGAGGGAGGCAATGTTACCGGCTGAGGATCTTCAGCTGGACTATCCCGTGCGGGCTGGACTTATGCTTCGGACTGGGTAATAACATCTGCAGCTTCTTCATCTTCAGCTAAAATTTTGTGGCAGGCTCTAGACTTCCTGCCCTTCTTCTTGTTGGTAGGAGATGACACCCCCTGGGTAACTTCGGGCACCAAGTCTGGATGCACCCACATGATCTCTCCTCGCGATGTGGTGAGAGGTAACAGTCCAGATGTCTGATTCCAGACGGGTAGAAGATTAGTAACTTCCATTTTTGCCCGAAGGACAGGTATTACCCCGTCTGGAGTACTTGTCGAAGGGAAGTTGCCGAACTGAAAAGATACCATGTTCGCCGCCACGGTAACCTCTTCAAAGTCTATCGACAGAGCTTTTGAGTCGATAAGACTCTGAATGTACCGCTTCAATTGGAAGCAATCATGAATGGCATGATGGACATAGCGGTGGAAGTGACAGTATTTTGGATCCTCCACTTCCGCTGCGCGGGGCTCACGTCTTGGTGGAGGGAGCTGGATCCTACCCCCTTTCAGGAGCATGTCGAAGATAGGTTTGATATGAATATCTTCAAATGAGTAGTTGATCTTGGGCCATGAACCTTCGACATATTTTTGTTCAGGCTTCTGGGTCGCATCAGTGACCATGACCTGCTTGTCCTTGTTGTCCCGGTTAGTGGTGGCACTACTGTTGCTGTTACTGGAGGTGGGCCCAAGACGACTGCCCTTATCTTCTCCATCTGGGATGTGTAATCCCAACTGCCGAGCCTTCTTCAATTTTGCTTCTGTGTTGGTAGCACTTATGATGAAAGTTGTCCAATCTTTGAACTGATCGTCGCCCATCCAGAGGCTAATTGCAGGGAGGAGCTTCTTCTGGTAGATTTTAATCATGGAGCTCTCAGGATTGCCTTGGGGCAATCTTATTGCGGTTTGGCGGAACCGCTCGATATAGTTCCTTGTGAGCTCCCTCTCTCCCTGAACGACGTCCATGAGAGATGACATCGTCACATCATGCCCCACTTCATAAAATCTCTCCAGGAACATGTGTTTGAAGCCGTCAAACGAGTGAATGCAGTTGTCAGGAAGGTTGCAGTACCAGTCGAATACGATCCCCTCCAATGCTCCGATGAATAGTCTCGTGAGGATGGCATCACTATGCGGCAAGTGGTCGATTGTGACTTCAAAGTAGGTCATGTACCGACTAGTAGAGGTCTTTCCATCATAAGAATCGATATGGAACGGCTTGTACTGTCACGACCCGCTCCCGAATAATCGGACACGAGTCGGACACGTCCAGCCTTTGTCGTTAGACACAACAAAGTAAGCTGTACCAATCTAGAAAAAACTAATCAGATATCAAGACAAGTATGAAAATACAGCATCTATAAATGTATCCCAAAAAATAAGTACAAGTCTCAGAATTCTATTATATTCCAGCAAATAAAAGTAAGTCTACTAGTCTCAAAACAAGGAAATAATATGGAAAAACTAAAGCTCTAGGCTTCTGCAGCCTCTAAGTCAAGAGCAGTACCAGCTAGCTCTTCTGATCAATTGGCTCCTCGCCATAGTACGTGTCGCACAGAGCCTCCAACTCACCTGTAACATATCCTAGTCAGGAGCGGAGCTAAGTATATCCAAGGAAATGAACGTGGACATCATGGTATGAATCAAGAAACAGGGAATATATATAAGTACAGGAAATGAGACAAGACATGAAACTGAGCAGGAAATACTGAAAGTAAAACATGGAACATGGTATGAGTCCTGAACATGAAATACAACCTGAACATGAAGTACAACCTGAATCATGAAATACAACCTGAACATGAAATACAACCATGAATCCTAAAATACAACCTGAATCCTGACATGTGCAATATTAAAATACATCTAGATTGTGTGATCAGCTTGGGTAGATGCAATGATCATGAAATGGTACGGCTTTGGTCCTGCGTGCACGATGCGGGACCCAAGCTATTCACATGAATAGTAACAGGGTTTGATCACATATCTATATAGTATTTCCCCTCCCAGACACAAGTAATACATGAAACATGAAACCAGACAATACCGTGATACATCGTGTCAATCAAGGAGATTCAAGAATGAACATGCAAGACATGAGAAATGAACAAATTCGAGGAGTATACTTGCCTTGCGCAGGGTGATCGAGAAAAGGTAATAGAGCTGGAAATCCCCATGTTAAATGATTTACAAGTAATTAATAAATTGGCTAAATCTAATTTGGTTTATTTAACAACTCTAATCAAGTTACATTAGCTTAGCCCTCTCATAAAATCAATTTCTATCATTGCTATATAATAATTTAAACACAAGTTATCATGAAATATTACATCCAAGTCTCAATGTAATACTTCATGTAGCATGTGAACACTAAATCTAACTAAACTAGTTTAAATGAGATCCTAGTTATCTTGCTAAGGAAACCTTGCTTAGGGAAAAACATATAAATGATCCTACCAGGGTTACATGTGACAGGTTCCACCCTTCCCTTAAGTGACAGGGTCATAATCCACACACTATTCTTCAATAAAAATCCAGTCACAGGACATCTCATTGAAACCCTCCCTTAAGTCATTAGTTAAAGCTAACTAGTTTCTATGGGAGAAATAGAGAATATCAATAAAAATATGGACTGAACTAACTGTCCTGGGTACAACAGTCCCCATGCTGCACTGGCTTTCTATTCAGTGATACAAGTTACACTTCTTAGTATAGAATGATAGTATAACTGATATAGATCAGCTGCCTAAATAGAGATGTGAAATCTTAAGAGTTCAGTCCTAAACAATCATGAGAACAGTTCAGTATGCAGGACTGAACTCTAGTCACAGGACAACTTCTCTCCACATGTTTATGTATAACAATTTTAACTAAGGTTTAAACAGTTAGCCCAGAAATGCTATCTACTGGACATTCCCTATCATGTTCAGCTGGGAACATGGCTTACCTATCAGGTTTTACATTGAACCGAGCAAACAACAATACCAACTTATATCCAGTCAGGACAAACATATTAAATCCCATCCTATCAAAACCAAATGTGACATTAGGTGGTCATTAAACTAGTTGAGCTAACCTGCTGCAGGAAGTAGCCAAAATCAATAGAATTGAAGGTGAATTCTGAAGAAATTAAATCTATATTCAAACTGAGGTTTATCAATGAACCTCAACTTCACTCCTAAACCACATTCTGATTTACAACATCAGGAATTAGTCAATCAAGAAGGGATATAAAAATTTACATATCTGCTACTCGAAGAAAGATTAGTGAAGTAAAAGCTTCCAGGGAGACTTGCTTCCCTGATACCTCAGCCAAATCAGATATTGCTAATGTGGTTCAGGTTATCAACTGAAGTAAATATTGCAGTTAAAGTCCAGGCTGAAATAACATTTCCAAACTAACTCTCAAGCACAGGTATTAATTCTAAATGTTTGAAATCCTGAATTTTCCCTAATTCACCAGTGCATCAAATGGATTTAGTCCCAAAATAGAACGGTACAGGTTTAGTTCTCTGATAAGTTGATATACCCAATCCAGTCCTAGCTAAAGGCTAATGTAAATCAGTCTTAACTATCTACTTAATCCAATTCTGTCCTAGCCATTCTCCTGCAAGGAAAGACATTACTAAACCTTCACATTTATATTCAAAATCTGAACATTACATTAAATCAAACAGTCCTTAACATTAGGACAGTCCATAAATCAACCCAACACAACTATCAACCTAAATACCCAAGTAGCAGTCCAAATTTGGACTGATATCACTCACCTCCTTGCCTAGGCTGAATCGAGCACACACTAAAATTATGCTAGCTGATACAACATCCCCAACTAGAGTAATATCATATTGAACTAAACCAAATTCATAAACAGGCTTATCAACCAACTGTACCTTTAAATAATCAAAGCAGTAGGTTGTAACCTACTCCATCAACCAAACTGATGCTAAACAGTGTAGTTACAATGTATATACAGGGGAACCAAGAACAGAGACTAACCCCAAGCCCTTAGTATTTACACCTGAACCAATGTCAGGTTAATAAGTGACCTGTTACTCAAATTTTCCAGATAGCCAGTGTATCCACCAATCTTTTAATTTCCTAAATTAATACTGTATATAAAACAACAAGGGACTAAAATTCTTAGGATGCTTGAAAGAACACGACTAGATCTAAAAGTGATTTATCCACTGGTTTCTCAGGAACAGAACAGAAATCAATTCAACATTAATAAAAAATGAGAATTCTATGATCAATCTAATATCCATATTTCTGATTCACACTTGTCCCATGATCCATATAACAATGCTTAAATGAAGAGGCTAGGAATTACCTGATAGAATTAAGAATTGATCACACTAGGTCTCAAAATGATGCTCAGCTACTCAACCTGACATAAATCTCCTCTGAAACCAAAAATTGAACAGATGCAGGAAATGAATAGGGAGATCGAGATCTTAATTAACTCATACATTGCACATAGGCAAGATACTTGGACTTAGATCTAGAATTATAGGATCAAAATACTTACAGTCTCGACGAAGTTTGGATTAACGTAATGGACTTCAATTAATCAAAGAATACTAACCAAGCCATCTGATGAGAGGATCAAAATTGATTTCTCAGCACTAAATTGAATTGCCAATCAATGTGATTTGAAAGAAGAATCGAAGTAGAGTTCAAATTCAAAACGAGGAAATCAATGATCGGAAGGTTCTTACCAGCGTCGACGAAGTCTTCAGCAATGTCGGGGATAAGTTCTTCTTCTTGCACGATCCAGCTACTGAGGAGAAATGCCACAGGCAACTCCTTCGAAAAATCCATCCGCCATGGCTAGGCTCCTATGGTTTGTGGAAAGAAGAATGGAAAGGAAGAATAAAGAAAACTCTTCTAACTGAATGGCTCTTTCTCGATCTCGATTTGAAGAATTTGAAGAACAATTGGTGAGAAGGAAGAAATAGGAAATTGGAGGGATTAAATGGGGTTACATTCTGTTAGGAATGGCAAGAAAAATAAAGCTTTAGGCTGGAAAATTAGTTAGAGATTTTGAATCTCATGCTCACTCCTCACGCAACCTCAGTTGTTTGAAGAAGGAAAAAAATTGTGAGGAAACGTTGGGTTAAACCAAATGGAAGCTACAGTAATGCCTAAGATGTTTTATATCATCTCTAAACAAGGGAAGCCCATGAATAAAAAGCCCAATAAGAAATGGCCCAAGGCTGAGATAAAAACATGATATAAATACTTGCATATATTAAAGTATGTAACAATTTAATTTGTTTAATCAATGATAATAAAAAACTTTATTTTATTTATTCTATTTTTTTTAAAAAACAAATCAGGAAGGTTGAGTTACATATACCGCGGTGGAAAAGGCACATCTCTCCGTGCAACGGGATATGGCTGCCGTATTCTGAGATCTCGAGAGGAATCTCGGGCATTGAACATTGCCCGAAGCTCCTGAACTTTCCTCCTTGCCTCCTTGGCTTCATCAGCATCTGAAGGAACGGATGGTGCTACGGGATCATCACCCAAAGGAGGGGCGGTCGTGTTGGAGTCCGCGTTGACTGCGGGTCCCAAGCTTGTTTGTCCGGGCGTTCTTGCTGGTTGAGCTGGCAAGGCGGCTTTGATCTCGTCCATAGACTTGACCAAGGATAGGAGCACGGCTTCCAGTACTTCTAGCCGTTGTCGGTCGGAAGATGTTTCATGATCGTTGTCAGTCATAAAGACTGTTCTCACGTAGGTAGCGATGGTGGGGATTGTGGCAGAGGTACTCTCTGTGCCGTACCCTTGTATAGAGAAATCGTCAGGGAACGTCGGAATGTCATCTTCCTCTGACTCGGAAGGGGTGCTACCCCCTTTGCAGGAAGCCGCATCGTCGTGGTGAGGGTGGTGGCCCTCAGGAAAATCTGATTCTGTTGCTGAGTTCTGGGGGATCTCTAACCCCTGTGTGTGCTCTTGGTACACCGGGTTGTCGCATACATTGAGGGGGCTGCTACCCCCAGCTTCATCTACTCTCAAGGAAGCCGACGGTGCACCCCCGGGTGTCGGAAGCTTCTTCTTGGATCGAGTGCCTAAATAGACACCCCATGTGGTTGATGGAAACCCCCCGGATGAGGGTCTCCTTACAATACTGGCCGAGATGACCGGGCTGGAAGAGCCTATCTTCTTTTCTCCCTTGCCAGGAGGAACTTTTTGGGTTGAATTACAGGAGGCAAAAGGAAACTCTTCGTCTCCTGGAAGTTGCACAGGTGCTGGCTGCTGCAGTCGCTGGAAAATCGACTGCCGATCTTCAGGTGCTGCTGATTTGTCGCAGCAGTAGTTGATGATGACTTGGGTGCAACGACGCCCCAAGAGGGACTCATCGCATGCTGACGCTGCCGTCTTACGTTTGTGAGTAATCACGTCACGTAAGTCGGTAGGAAGCTTCTCTACCTTTACACCCAACTTGTGAACTCGGGAATCCCGAGCGCACGGGTGCTTAGGCATCATGTTTGCTCTCTGATCCGTGGCTAGTAAAAGTACTTGCTCTGGATCTTCAGAGGGAGACTTTAAAGACTCATCCTGTCCGTTAGCCCTGGGGGACTGGACGCGGGTGGTTCTGTACAACTTTTCGTCAGGAGCCCGTATAACAGTCAACGGGGCCTACTGACAGTCTACAACTAGGACTGTTGACTGGGCTAGTTGGACCCGCACTGCCCTAGACTTTTTTAACTTAGCACCCAAAGGTGCATAGTAAAAGGAGTCCAGATTGATACATCTCGTATCTTTAGTGAGCCGCATGGCGTCGGGCCCGCATGAGAGGCGGTCGAACACAGAGGTTCTGACAGGGCCACATGAGACGTCCTGTTTGAGGCCAGGATTGGTCGTCGCATGGACCATCTTTCTGCGACTGGCGTTGGCTGCCGCATGGATCATTTTTCTGCGGCCAGAGTTGGCTGCCGCATGAGTCGTCTGTCTGCGGCTAGAGTTGGCTGTCATATGGACAGACTGTCGATCTCCTCTTTACGGCTTCTTCTTTGTCTGCATGGAGTTCCCTTGTGCCCCCAAAAACTAAGCATTGTAGTGTTTTCCTCTGCTCGTTTTGGGGACAGTGGGGTCCTATGCGATCGGAAGCAAAGCCGCAGGAGAGCTTTCGTTACCGTCTTGGGCTGCAGAAGGAGCTTCTTCGAAAACTTGGTCGGGGCAACAGTTTTGCGCACCGATGCCTTGCGAGTCCTCTTTGGGTTAGCTCGCTTCTGAGACGGGCTGGCGGTCCCTTCAGAGAGCAATTCTTCAAAGGCTTGTTGGTCGAAGCGAACCACAAGCATCTGCTGTGTAGAGCCGAGCTTGGATGCGTCAGATTGCATCACCTACTTCTCATCAGATGAAAAGGATGTCCTCAGCAGAGTCATCATCGTATTTTCTATAAAAAATCAAAGACAGGTATTACAGAACACTGAACATGATTGTAAACTCGCTTGTACAAAGGAAAGCCTAGAAAGAAATTCTAGGAAATAATCTAAGTACAATTGTTTAGTTTTGATTTTGGAGGGTGGCGGTGGAGGCTCGGGAAAGTGCTATCAACTCTGCCTTACTCCGTGGACTATCTGATGTAGTCTTTAGCTCGTAAAGAAATTGCTTTTCTCTTGAAGGTTTTCAGCCTTTGCAGGGGTGTGGCACCCTGCTATTTACAATAGGATATATTTTGAGCCGCATGGACGGCTTGCGGCCACATGGCTGATTAGCACGCGAAGACCCGTTGCGTATGGTGTTCTCAGTCTTCGATCATGTGGGGTCGCATGAGACTCATGCGGCTTGGATCACAGTTACTCTTGGCTGCATGAAGTTTGGAAACTTTGGGGCCGTATAAGCTGGGTCGCATGAGGTTCATGCGGCTTGGATGACACTCTTTTGGCCGCATGGAAGCGTATGAACCCTACTTTTTGTACGACGTCTCACGTCTTATCTTTCTTGTCGAAGTGTCAGAACTGTCATGTTTTGCCAGGACTTGTCAGCTTTATCAGTCCAACTGCTCCTCTTGGCCGCATGTCTTCCTTTTACAGCTGTTTGTCGATGGACCGCATATGTCTTTTGAACAGTCATGCGACTTTCCTTCATACGGACCTGTTTGGCCCGAAGTACCTATGCGGCAATTTGTAATCCGTATGAACTCCATATTTTTTATGTTTCTACAACGATACTTGAATATCGACGTTCGGATACTAGATTTGCTGACCTGTACAGTTTGCCACGTCAACAAATCTGCGGCGTTCTGCGACGATTAGCGACGTTTTGATTCTCAGATTTGTGACATTCTTGCGACGTATGTATGCGTCGCTGACCATCGCTAAACATCGCTAATTCCAAAAAAATGTAAAAAAATAAAATACAGTATGCATTTCACATAAATAACTGTTACATTAAAAATATTGTACCTGCATTTAAAGTTTCAGTTTGAAAATAATAGACCCGGAGCAACCCTCCGTAGAATTCCCTGGGTTCGTCGACCTCTTCGGTGGAACACTCAACACCGGTAAACCAATATAAAGAGAAATAATAATAATGCACTACCAATAATCAAATAAATATAATTGAACGATCTGAAAGACAAGATGTCACGACCCGCACCCTAGAGTAAGGGCACGAGACGTGGGTACGTCCAGCCTACGCCGCAGTGTCGGCGGTAGAACGCTGTCCTAGGTCACAACATCTAACAGTTAAAGGTAATAAATGGTTATACTCCCCGAATGGGGGTGACATAACAGAATATATCTCAATCACAACTAAGGTAGAACAGGGTAAGGATAGATAGATAAATGAATATCCAGAAATGAAAACATCACAGAGATACAATCCAGAATTCTAAGTGTCTATAAATAAATACATGTCCCAAAATATCTCTGAAATCCATATACAGTAATCCAAGTAAAGTAAAGACAATCCTAATCTAAGGGAGTGTCATCTACTGCTAGTGGATCCTGCTGCTGGTCCAAGTCCAGACACTCGTCTAGTGTAGCACCGTAGTAGGTAGGGGAGAACGTCTCAGCCTCGTCCACTGTAATATTTCAACAGGTCCAGTCAGGACAGGAGCGAGCACAGTACATCTCAACAAATCATAGCAGGTCATGATATATAATCATGCTAGAGAGTAAGATACAAGAAACTGAAAGAATAATATGATAAACAGGAAGACTGTAAATAAATAGCTACAGTATATAGAGAACTAACAGTGTCTAGTGATTCAGAGCATAAGATGGTTATGTAGATGGCACGATGTTGTACACGAGTAATCTACAGAGGTTTGTACACGAGTAATCTACTGGATTGAATACATAACCACTTCTACTCCCCGCCCCAAACAATACACAAGGATCTAGCTAAGTTATGTTATTGTACACGAAGGTCATGTGAATACATGATTATACACGATTTCACACGTTTCGTACACGAATATCACAAATACAAGGAGTACACGATGTTCACGATAAAGTACACAAACACGAACACCCGATGTATCCGCTAAGGGGATAACATCGCACAACAAGATCCATATAGTACTAATCCGTGTTTCTAACGTGTCAGCATCATGTAAAGTAATCTAAAGCAGAAAATATACTTCTAATGCAGGATATGAAATGATCAGAGAATGTACTCGCCTGTAACCTGAGAATCTGGAGAATATATACTGTCCGAGGAGTGGTGTCTGTCTCCTATAGAGCAGTACAAGTCACTATGAGTCTACAATGATAATAAGATGCAAGTTAATGCATTCTACATGATTCTAGGTCAATCTAGGCCAAAGTCAACTATTGGTCAACTCTGGTCAACCCTAGAAGTCAAACTAGGTCAGCTAGGTCAAACTTAAGTCAAACAAGTCTATACTAGTCTAACTAGTCCATTCTAGGTCTAACAAGACTAACAAGTCTAATCTAGGCTCACTAGGCAATACCATGCCCTAACCAACCTATAATCACATCTACACAAGTCAAATCATTTATCAAAAATGTAATACACTCTAATATAGAATACACATATTGATGTATTATATAATATAACTAAAATACACATTAGCTTATAGACTACCTATGATATATCACCCATACATATATATCATATATATATAATAGCACACACTCATATATATAGGATACCTATATATATATATATATATATATATATATATATATATATATATATATATATATATATATATATATATATATATATATATATATATATATATCTCAATACATATATATACATATGTATAGAAAATATATATATATATATATATATATATATATATATATATATATACATATGTATAGAGAGAGGGACTCATAATGTTCAAGTGTGTGTGTGTGTGTCAAGAGAGACAAGAGTGTGTGTAGGCATGTGTGTGTGTGTGACTTGAGACATGTGTGTGTGAGCATGAGGGTTCAATGTGTAGGGGGTTAGTGAGATGCTAGAGTGTGATATGGTATGTGATACATGTGAAAACAGAGGAATCCATTAGGAAAAATCAATAAGGGAACATGTGTGTATATCCTGGAAACAGTGAGGTGATTCATGGTATAACTCGAAAACAGTGGCAATTCACAATGTGAAAACTGGAAAAAGATCTCGTATTAGGCAAAACAGTGTACATAAATCCTATTCCAGTTTTGACAGTAACATGAACTCAAATCAAACCAACATAATCATTCATTTTCAGTGTGAAGAAGGAAACCAATCTCAGGCATTTAAACTTCCATTCTCAGGTTCATGTTCAGGGAAAAAAATAGTATATTGAGAAAGAAACTCAGTTCAGCAAAACCCATTCAAATTTAGTGTTCGGTAGGAATGAACCCAATTCTCAGTTCAAAGAATTTAAACTATTCAACTCAGGTTTAGGGAATTCATTTCAGTTTACAATATTTCGAAAAGGGAAGGAAATCAGTTCAAGTTTGAATGATACATTCTCAGGTTCATTAAGGAACACAATCTCAGTTAGCTAACACCCAATTATCAGTTTAACATTCGAAGCCCAACATATTGACAACTAACCCAATCCAAAACAGTCAACAGTGTGCTAAGTTAACAATGGGAAATCTGGAAAATAATCTCAGGATATCAATTTCCAGTTTTTAGCAAACCAATTTGAACTGAACCTACATGCCCAATTTCAAATCACAAATCCAAAAGCCCATTTCAAATTGTAACATTAAGCTAGATATGAACTACAACATGTGGGGATCATTAACAGTGCAAAACATAATTAAACAGGGATTAAAATGGTTTAGGAATTTAGAAAAACAGTATCAGTCACCTGTGTATCAGTGTTTCATGAATTTAGCCCCATTCGATCCACATTTCCACATTAATACTAATTTAACATGTAAACCTAATATAACATACATTATACATTATATCTAGGATCTAATTAATAATTAAAACACCAATTAAAACATTTAAAAACTGAAAGGAAACAGAGAACCAAATGATCACTGATACACGCACAGTGCACACACAGTGCACGCACGAATCCGTGTCCGACACGACACGAGAGTTCGTGTCACTCCAGAAATCTTGTGTCAGTCATGGATACAACATGTGTGTCAAGTTATACGTGTCCTAGTGTCGTGTGTTGTGCGCAGGAAGCCCCGAGTAGCAGGGCATGTAACCTGCCCGCGCGCGCGCGTGTGCACCCGCGTATAAGTGTCCACAATCTGACACGAAGATCCTACCAGGACACTAGAAACCTATAAGCAAGGTTAAAACCCTAATTCCTATTCAATTACATTGCTGAAATAAAATCGAAATGCCCTTTGGGGCATTTCATCAAACACCTATACACATAGACTGATACGTGTCCGATACGGACACGTATTGAACACGAATTCTAGGGTTAGCTACACCTACAGCTAGGGTAGGCCTAGGGCATCCTAGATATGAAATAAAACAACAATTTCATGGAGTAGAATTAAAATTACCTATAGGTTGCAAATCCTCCAAAAAAAACTCCAAAAAGGGGTATTCCTCTAGATAGCTAAACTTCCCCAAATTGTCCAAACTCTGAAATATTCTTCCATAAACAGTAAGAACAGATGGATTAGAACCTATTGCAATTGGTTTGGGGGAAAAATGAATTGAAATGGAATTTCTATGGATTAAAGAAGATGGAAACTCACCTCTTTCCAAACTTGCAATATTCCTAATGGAGGCTAGCCCTAATTTCTAGGAGAGGGGATTAAATAGGTGGGAATCCCTAGGCTTAGGCTGGCCGGCCAAGTGGGTTGGGCTAGGACTAAGTTCACTTGTGTTGGGTTGGGCCTCCAAGGCTAAGTCACAAGTCATGACTTGTGAAACCACAAGCCATTTCTTATTCAAATAAATTTCTAATTTCCCCAAAATAATTCGAATGGGTTTGATTCCACTAACTTAGGTCAAGCTAGGGTTTCATAACCTAACCAAGTAGTCATGACCTAGGTTAGCCTCTAGGACAGTCTCCTAAGTCAATACTTGTCAAAGTCAAAACTAGCACCAAATTAATTATACTAAAAATCACTGAAAAATCTAATAAATATAATTAATAATAATAATTCCAAAATAATTCCAAAATTTTAAAAAATGACCAAAATACCCTCAAGCTAGAAAAGTGGTAGTGACACAAGAAATAGCCGGGTGGATACAAATCCACTACCAAACGGCTATAAAAAGTGTGTTAGATAATATTCAACATAACATAACATAAATAGCCATACCTGGGATAAAATAAATACATAAAGACCCAAAAATGGGTCACCAACAAATACATAAAGACCCAACAATGGGTCACCAACACAACAAATGAAAACAAGTCCAATAAAGAACTACGTCTGGTCAGCATGAGGAGGAGGAGGAGTAGGCAGCGCCTGTACCTGGGACACCATGAACCTATACTGCTCCGGTGTCAGCATCACCGGTGACGACCCATCAGTAGGAGGAAGAGGAGGCAGTGGAGCCGCTGCAGTCGGTGTGGATGCTGAAGCACGACCAGAAAGTGTTCGCTCAATGGCCAGCAGTCTGGAGTTGGTGGAATCCATAACAGCCGCCAACCTCGAAACCTGCTCCCCAATGGCCGCCTGTATCCCGTGCAACGCATGAACGGCAAGATCCATCCTCTCCTGTACCACCTAAATGACACAATCTATCCTCTCGCCCGTCTCCATAATGGTGCGCTCGAGCATATCAAATCGTGTGGTGAGGGCCACATCGTCCGTCTGCGGCTGAGACTGGAGCTGCTCCTCCATCCTCCGCTACAGCACGTCACACAGCTCAGTAAGCTGGCGACAGATTTCCCCTACTCCGACTGACTCCGCTGAGGGTTGTAGGGAATGCACACTGGCAGAGGAGGCTCTGGATGACTGCATCGCCACAAAGGTGCCATAGGATCCCGTACCGTAGTACGTACCCCTTTGAAGATCACCAACGGCGGTCATCCAGAGCTCGTCTATCGTCCGAGCCGGAGGGGGTTACGAGGATTACCTGCCCCTTCCTACGCAGATGTACTAGTAAGCTCACGCTCTAGCCTAAGATACTCATCCTAGAAAAGTACGCATCTCGATAAGCATAATATTTACTACCAACCTAGTTGTTCCACGTCTAGATATATTTGCATATTTCTTAAGTTATAATAAAGTTAGTGACACGTAAACTAATACTTACATAGCTCTGCGTGGCCCGATCATCGATGAGCTTTCTGTCCTTCCGATGGGTAGCCAAGAAGACCGTCACCATGTTGGAGTTTGCACCCTTCTTAACCTGTTATAATAAAATATTTGTCATTGAAATTAAATATTTTATTACTACTTTCATTAAAATAATATATTACAGTAAAACACATACCAGGTGACGAAAATGTTCTGTCATAGGAATTGAGCCACCACACCACTTCTCTGCCCTCGTCCTAGCCACCTTCGCCTTTTTCGACCGTTCCTTGTAACTAGGAGCATCGAATCTAGCCTTCATGGCAGTCCACTGCTCGGACGTGATCCAACCTTGGATTCCTTTTTCGGAATGGTCTTGAGCCTTCTGGTCATCGATCGTATCCCGGGTCAACTTGGCGGCAACGACAGGAAATTACTTCTCAATCGTCTCATGGTGGATAAAAATATATTTTCTACAAGAATTAAATTAGTTAGCAATACGATATGCATAAAATATGATTTATACTAAAAGCAATATACTTTAGTTACCTTGAAGTGGGCAAACCAGAATGCCTTCCTCTTGTCCGAGGCATCCGAGTAGTTGATCCAAGGCCCGCCGTAGTTTGACCTCAGAAATAGCCCTAATACCCTCTGAAATAATGGGGGACGATATTGTAGGGCCTAAAAATCAAGTTGCGCCATGTATTTATTACTCAGCAATCAAGTTGCGTCCCAAAAATCAAGCTGCGCCACTGTTATGAAGTTCAGAGATCAAACTGCGCTACTGATCAGGTTGCGCCATATATCAGACTGCGCTCAGTCAATTTGTGCCAAAGGCTACGTGGCGTCTGACACTTAATTTCCATCATTGTCTGACAGCACTGACAATTGACAGCACAGTAAACGAAAAAAATCTCTTCGAATCCCTCAAAACGTGCCGTTCGAGGAGAATTAATTGACAGTTGTCCTGCACATCTTGTGAGTTGCGCCTAGGCACAATCTAAGAAAATTCCTTAGTTGCGCCTA
Source organism: Iris pallida (assembly GCA_029216955.1). Classification (NCBI taxonomy): domain Eukaryota; kingdom Viridiplantae; phylum Streptophyta; class Magnoliopsida; order Asparagales; family Iridaceae; genus Iris; species Iris pallida. Next base: position 2,396,031 of record JANAVB010030819.1, read on the forward strand.
GGCGCAATCTAAAAAACCTCTTCTCAAAAGCTGCCACGTGCTTATGCATTAGGTTGCGCCTAGGCGCAACCCAATCAGGCGCAGTTTGATTGTTGACTGAAGCTCGCGCAACCAGATAAAGTTGAGACAACTTTTATTTCTAAAGAAGGATGACGTGGCGTACATGCTACTAATCTCTCAAAATGTGTCCACTATTCTGTACACGACCACGCGCATCTCAATCACATGATGCCACGCGTCTAAATATAGTTAGTACACAATTGTTAACTGAATGGAAGTTGGCACAACATAAGGTTGGCGCAACCCAATATGGCACAATCCAGCCTCGTGCACATCAGAATAACTGCTAAAACAGTTATTTTCAAAACTCTATAAATAGAGTTTTCAATCATTGTCAAAGGATCACAGAGATCAAGTACTCCTGCAAAATTGCTGCTGCATTCTCCAGAGGCTCTAGTCTTCAAGTTCACATACTCCAAGGGATAAAGTGATCGTCTTCTGATCAGATTCCTACAGTTGTACTTCCCCAGAAATTATTGTACTTTTGTACTCTTTTTAAAGTTTGTTATAAAACTTTTATTTTTGCAAACAAAATGGCGAGTCTGCTGGGGATGACTTTCTCCTCCGATGAGAAGGTGACAACTTAATGTGATACTATGTCAATCGACAAGACGCAGAAGACCCTGGTTGATCAGATTAACCAGACAGCCTATGAAGATATGATCAACAAGAAGAGCAACAAGCACACTATGGCTATCACCAAGAACAAAACTGTGTGGACTCCTAAGTCTTCTGTGGTTGCTGTTGCCCTAGCGCAACCTGCTTCTGTTGCTAAGGCACAATCTGCCTCTGTGGCTCCGGCACAGTCTGTTTCTACTACCTGCGCACAGCCCACTCTTCCTATTCCTGTTGCCCGCGTGCAACTTACTCTCACTACTGCCCGTGCGCAGTCCACTCTCACTACTGCTCATGCGCAGTCCATTCTTCCTGTTGTCTGTGTGCAGTCTACTACTTCCTTTGCTCCCAAGGCACAATCTGTTCAAGCTGTTGCTAAGGCGTAATCTACCCAAGTTGCTGCCAAGGCACAACCAGTAGCCTATATTGCTAGGGTGCAACCAGTAGCCCATAGCGCTGTGGCGCAACCCAAGCAATCAGTTGTTCAGACGCAGTCTGCTGCTCTGGCACAACCCAAGGAAACTAGTCTTTTGGCTTTTTCCTCTTCTAATTCTCCAGTTCTGAACTTGGAGAAACAATGTTCTAGTGCTAAAACTAGACAGAACAAAGGGAAGGATCCTTTGACATTTTCTCAACTGGCGCAACCTATGCCTAAAGTGGTCCCACAACAAAACAAAAAAAATGCTTCTTAGCTAACCCTCTACAAAATAAAGGAAAGCACCCTTTGGTCTTTTCTCAAACTTTCCTGATCTATGACTCAGAGGAAGATATATCAGATTCTATTCCTTTAAACAGAGGTCTTCAGATCTCTGCCATGGAAAAGAATACTGATCAAAGAGGCATCTTGCCTACCCCTATGGGATCTGGTCAAGATCTTCCAACCTTGCAAATTTTAAGATCTAATCAAAAAAAATTGACGGTATCATAAACAGAGACACCTGGAGCAGAATTTTCTGATTTACGCGCTTATCTCAATAGGCGTCAATCAGTATCAAATTTGGTGAAACATAAGAACCTTATGCCAAAGGCTAATCTATACCAGAAACCAAAGTTTGAAAAAAAGACCCAATCACTTATACAAATGAGTTAAGTACCTCTTTGTACACTCAGGGAACTAAATATCTGAAGAATAGGAGGCATGTTCCTAACATCATTAAGGAATACGTTCCTCCAACTTCTTCTCATCTTGTAGTGGTAACTGATCTCCGGGAACATCTTACACAAAGATGGAAGATCGCAGGGATATCTCCTTCACCTCTAAATCACTCTTCATATCGCCACTGTCTTCATGAAGTGGTCACCAAGTGTTGTTTCCAGTTAGCTAAACGATCTGTCTTCGATCGTCTGAACTATGTTTCAACACCTGAACCTATAATAGAAGATGAAGATGCGTTGTTATATGCTTCTGTCAACATGACTTCCCAAGGCACCGTGGGTGGGAAACGTCCAAGACGTAATACATCCCGTAATCCCAGTCAGCAATACTTAGATCAGATTCATGCATCCAGTGAAGGAGTCTTTCAAACACCAGATCAAGAAGTCGAAATTTGAACCAAGGTGTCTTTAATTAAGAAGATCACCCTATCGCTCATATGGGAGAAGACTCTTTATCTGAGTTTGATGCAGATAGTAAAAGTTTTGAACAAACTATCTCGTCAATAATAGCAAGAGAAGTGACGGCATATACCAATACAGAAGATCAAGATGCCTCTACTTCGGTAAGCCAGGATCGACGAATTGTTGCACTAGAGGACAAATTGAAGACCATGGCTGAAATGGTCGCAAGTATGCACACTATAATCGTAGCCTAACATGCAGTACCACCGGTTATAAACCCTGCTACAAATCCTAAGCTTATAGCATCTTCTGTACTTGTTAGTCTGGGCATACCGCCTCCTCAGGTTGTTTCTGTACCAATTCCAGCTGATCCCAGTCAGTCTGGTGCTGGAGGTGGTAATTATCACGCTGTTCCTCCTCCCAACAATTCTAACCAGCCTATCAATTCCCAAATATCAGGGGATGCTAATGAGGCTGTGAAACTCTTACGCACTCAATTTGAGGCCTTCAAGCAGAAAGATGGCCTACAAAGACTTGGCATAAAACAACCGTATCCTACAGAATGGAAGGAGGTTCTATTCCCTCCTAAATACAAGCTTCCAACCATTATGCTGTTTGATGGCAGCACTTCTCCACGTCAGTACATCAATCACTTTGAAGTGATGACTGACCAATTACAGCCAAATGATGCTCTCCTTACCAGAGTGTTCGTTGGTTGTTTAGCCGGCACAGCATACGACTGGTATCGTAGTTTACCAGATGGCTGCATAACTTCTTTTGTTGGTTTTAAGCAAATATTCTTAGAACGGTTTTATGAGGGAGTCAACGACATGACGATATCTGCCCTCATTAAGATCAAACAAAGACACAATGAATCTATATAGAGTTTCATTGAAAGATTCCGCCGAGAGGCACTTAAAATTTTTTTAAGAACTCCTTCTGCTGTAACAATAGACACTTGTAAATTAAACTTGTTGCCTATTATCAGTATGTGGATGGGATCTACAGAATTCCAAAATTGGCCTTCTTTCATTGTGAATGCCAAGGCAGCAGAGGTTAGTGCCGAAAAGTTCAAACAGTTAAGAGTTCAAATGACTCATCCTAACCAAGATGAACATTATACACCAGAGGGTAATAATCGCCAGAATAATCGCAAGGATAAAGAGATATTGGCCATCAATCTCAAGGGCAAGGAGTCATTGGCTGTTAATGTTGCTCAGACAATACCTACTCCATCAGCACTACCACAGAAAACACCTCGTCCAAAAGAAGAGTATTCTTTCGATAAAGATGATACTTTGAGCATCTTCGATTGCTTAATTAAAAGTAATAAGCTCCAATTGCCAGAAGCAAAACGGCCAAAAGAAGTAAGTAAAACTGATCACCCTAAATACTTTATTTATCACAGATTTATAGGGCATCCAACCAGAGTATGCTACGTGCTCAAAGGCAAAATCCAGGAGATGGTCAATTCTGGAGCGATTACTCTTCAGCAGGATGAAAAAACGGTGACTGCTAATGTTGTTTTTCTACAATTTGGTGACTTTCCACCACAACTTGTGCAAGATGGTGTTGTACCCATTCCAAGGGCTACTCTCGATATCATGAATCTCCCACCTCCGCAAAATGAGCGCCTTGTTCTACTATTAACTGACATAGGAGAGATCATGTGGATTCACCCAGATCTGGTAGCAGATTTTGAAATGCCTTCCTCTTCTAAACAAAAGAAGCACTCCAAATCTAAATCCAAGAACTGCAACATGGTATCCTTTGAACCAGTAGCAGAAGAAAAAATTATAATTAGCACTAGATCTGGGAAACCCTATCTTCGAAAATATCCCGAAACTCAAGTGAATTCTGCTCCATCTTCTGATGCTCCTCCTACATCATCTTCTCCTGCTGAGAATATACCATCTACATCCCTGCCGGTGGTTGAACCAACTCCTCCTAAACTGATATAAGCAGACAAGGAAAAACAACCTGTTCGCTTTGACAAAGCATTAAAAAAGTCCTCATCTTTTGGACTCGAAAAGCCAAATAATTTTGACATATTGGCTCAATTAGCCAATATTCCAGCAAGATTTTCAATCTTTGAACTCTTACGTCTCTCAAAAAAAACTCGAGAGACGTTAAGTGAAGCTTTGATGCAGGCTGATGCTTGTCTTACTCTTCTCAAAAAGCCTGAGAATGAGCCAGTTAGCTGCGCACATTGTCATAGTGTATTTGAACTAATACCCAATATTACTTCTATACAAGATGACATGTTGTTAGAAGACAATCGTCATGATCGTCCTCTCTATTTCACGGGGTATGTTGATACCATGAAAGTTGATCGTATTCTGATTGACCCAGGGTCTGCCCTTATTATCATGCCAAAGTCTTTGTTAGATGCTTTGAAGATCCCAGTACATAATCTTTCTACAACTATCACTACCATCTTGGGGTTCAATCAAGGAAGAAGTGAACCTTTGGGGAAGATACGCCTGAAACTTCAAATTAGCAATCTTCGTACAAAGGTGACTTTCTATGTAATCGATAATCATGGTTCATACAATGCTCTGTTAGGAAGACCATTCCCCCATGAACACAATATTATACCTTCTACTCTCCACCAATGTTTCAAATATGTGGATGGTAATAGAGAAGTCCAGAAAGAGGTTGCAGATCTGAATCCTTTCAAAGGGGTTGAAGCGTACTGCAACGATTCTCGCATGTACAAAGAGGAATTCATGAAGGTGGTACTGGCAATAGACACAGATGAAGAACATAAAGGTATACCAAATGATACTCTGGTGATCCCTGTCAAATGGCGTACTTTATGTCCTCAGTCTTCCAAACCACTGACTATCTATCTTCATTCCCACAAAAAGTAGTCTATTGGTGATAGTCAGAAACAAAGGGAGCTCACCTCTTCTGAACCGCTTGTAATCGAACTTTTTGTAAAAAGCCTCCTCATTTTTGCTCTTCTTCTTCTCCTCTTGTCATCAATCTGACTAAGCCTGCTAAGGCTAAAGGTCCTGTTGTAAATAATGGTGTAAAAATCAATAAAGCATCTCCTATGGATGTCTCTTACTATACTCAATGTTATTTGGATATGCTAGATGGCTTTAAACCACTTACAATAGGAGTCGTATCATCTCTAAGAAAAGTAGTATCATTGGATTCAATACAAGAATCATACTTCTTAGTTCTAGCTCGAAAGAAAGATGAAAGGCCTATACTTTTTAATAAAAGAGAAGAACAAAAAGTCATGCTCTATAATAATAATCGAGATGATACAGGAAGACTATAATTACGTCGCTATAGTCCATAATCCAAAGCAATCATCCGTAAAATGGGCTATGATTTCAGAACAGGCCTCAATAGTGGTAAAGGAAGACGAACTCCCCTTCGTATCTCTGTTCCAAAAGGAAAATCAAAATAATATCACAGTAAATTGAAGCGGGATTTAGGCTATATTTTACCACTTCCAACTCCAAAACCTTCCAAATCTGACGAAGAAGAACGATCTAACTCTTCTGATTCTATCTCATGGGATTCTGATACCAGTATTGGTCATGTTCATCGGATAACAGTATCTTCTAATATGGTGTCTGCCGAATTCTTAGAAGATGATGAAGATGACATTGAAGAAGCTCCTAAAGTTGATCCTTGGGCACAAAGGATGGACAATCAGTAGGAACTTCGTTTTGAATAATGAGAACCACCTACTGAGGATCAACTAGTCCAAATAGATATTGGAGAGGAGGGCGTATCACGACCAATCTTCATTAGCAAGAATCTATCTGAGAATGATAAACAAGAATTAATTCACCTTATTCGTGAATATGTTGATGTCTTCGTTTGGAGTTATGAAGATATGCCAGGATTAGATCCTCAGGTTGCAACTCATAAGCTTAACATCTTGCATAATGCCAAGCCAGTCAAACAACAACAACGACGATTCAAGCCTGCGATGATAGATGCAATAGATGATGAAGTCAAAAAGCTTATAGCTTATGGTTTTATCAGAAAAGAACAGCATTCTGACTGGGTAGCCAACGTTGTACCAGTTTTGAAAAAGATCGAAAAGGTTCGGGTTTGCATAGACTTTCGGGATCTCAACGATGCTTGCCCTAAAGACGAATTCCCTCTCTTAATTACTGATGTCATGATCGACAATATACGTGGATTCTAACGAATCTCTTTCATGGATGGGTTTTCCGGATATAATCAAATCTGGATGAATCCTGAAGATGAAAAACATACTTCATTCCGTACTCCTCGTGGAGTATACTGTTATACAGTCATGCCATTTGGTCTTAAGAATACGGGTGCAACTTACCAGCGGACTATGAGTACTATCTTTCGGGATCATTTACGAAAGACCGTCGAATGCTATGTTGACGATATTGCTGTCAAAAGTCGTCTAAAGAAAGATCACATTCAAGATTTAGGAACTATTTTTAATCTAATGTGCCAGCATCAACTCAAAATGAATCCCACCATGTCTTTCTTGGGTGTCTCTAGTGGTAAATTTCTTGGATTCGTCATTACCTCTAAGGGTATACACGTTGATCCCGAGAAGATCAAAGCTATTCAAGAGATGCGTCCGCCACGCAACCTAAAAGAGCTACGATGATTCCAAGGTCGACTTGCGTACATCAGGCGGTTCATTTCGAATTTATCTAGACGTTGCAGACCATTTACTCAGTTAATGAAGAAAGGTGTATCTTTCGTTTAGACGGAAGAATGTCAACGAGCATTTAATAACATAAAGCGATATTTAATGAGTCTACCGGTTCTTGTGCCACGATCTCAGAAATACCTTTCTTAATATATGTCCGGGCAATGGATCATTCATTGGAAGCTTTGTTAGCTCAGAAGAATAAAGAAGGTCATGAACAAGCCATCTACTACCTTAGCCGGACAATGATTGGAGCTGAACATCGTTATAGTCCGGTGGAGAAAGAATGCTTAGCCTTAATGTTCGCCGTCCAAAAGACGAGACATTATATTATAGGCCAAACTATTCATGTTATATCTCGAGTCAATCCTCTTCGGGTCTTAATGAAGAAGCTAAGTACACTCAATACCTGGCTTGCTACATGGGCCATATTATTAGCACAATATGATATAGTTTATGTTCCTCAGAAGTCTGTGAAAAGTCAAGCACTTGCTGACTTCTTAGCAGCTCATCTTGTCCCTGAAATATCTAAAGTTTATGATGAAATTCCAGATGAGACATTAGAATCAAAAGTAATCTCAGAAGAATTTTCTACTTGGCGGTTGTTCTTTGACGGAGCTTCTAGAATTGGACCTAGAGGTACTCTTGTTGCTGGAGTCAGAATTATTCTTGTTTCACCGGATGGATTAGTTATTCAAAGGGCTTATTCTTTAGACGAATCATGCTTTAACAATTTTGCAGAATATAATCCCTTGCTCATTGGACTCCAATTAGCCAAACAATTAGATATTGAATATCTCGAAGTATATGGTGATTCTAAGCTAATTGTTAATCAGGTTAGAGGCATATATGAAGTTCGACATCATGATTTGGTACCATACCATGAAGCAGCAACCAGAATAGCTTCTTCGTTGAAAGGGTTCTTCATCGAACATGTACGTCGTACATGCAATACAGAAGCTGATACCTTAGCTAACCTAGCTGCGGAATTGGCAGTTCCAGTCAAAAGACAACAAATGGTTGTTATCTCTAATAGAGAACTATTTTGTGTTGAGAATAACCATAACATTGAATTCAGTAATTCAATTTAAGTCAATGTCATTAGCGAGGACTGGAGAGCACCTTTTATTGATTTTACAGTACATGACATATTGCCAGAAGATCCTAAGGAAGCTACAAGTATTCGTCGTCGATCGCTTCGATTCTATTATAATCATACTACTAAAACTCTCGATCGAAGAACTTTTGATGGATTACTTTTGAGATGTCTTGCTGGTGATAAAGGAAAGCAGATATTACGCGAAGCTCATAATGGCATTTGTGGAGCACATCAGCCTGGTCCTAAATTACAGGATCGTATTCGACGTATAGGCTACTACTGGCCCTCTATGGTATCAGATGCTATTGACTACGCAAGGAAATGCCGTGCATATCAGATTCATGCAGATTTTATTTACCAACCGTCAGAATTTCTTCATCCGACTGCTGCCTCATGGCCCTTTGAAGCTTGGGGCATGGATATAATTGGCCCTATCAATCCTCCTTCATCTAAAGGACATCGGTTCATCTTGGCTATAACCGATTATTTCTCCAAGTGGGCAGAAGTTATACCTTTGGCTGAAGAAAAGGCTAGTAGTATCATCAACTTCATCAAACATCATGTGATATACAGATTTGGGGTCCCTCGCCAAATCATCCATGATAATGGGCCATAATTCGTCTGCCAGAAGTTTAATAGGTTCTGTGATGACAACAGAATCAATAATGTTGCCTCTGCAGCCTATAATCCTGCAGCTAACGGGTTAGCTGAAGCATTCAACAAGACCATTATCAAACTACTTAAAAAGTTTGTCTCTATTAACAAACGTAATTGGAGTGATAAACTTGGAGAATGTCTATGGACATATCGTACTACTGTCCGTAACCCTACAGGTTGCACACATTTTTCTCTAGTATATGGATGTGAAGCTGTCTTACCTCTGGAAATTCAAAATCCATCATTGAGAATCGCCATTGTTAACGAGCTTACTACAAAAAATAATGATCGTCTTCGGCTTCAAGAATTGGAGGCGCTCGATGAGAAAAGGCTACTGGCTCAACAGCACATCGAACTTTATCAAGCACAGATTTCAAAGCTTTCAATCGCAAAGTTAGAGTGTGAACATTTCAGGAAGGCGAGTTAGTTCTTACAGTCAGACCTGACTATGACATATGAGCAAAGGCAAGTTCGAGGCAAAATGGAAAGGGCCGTATGTGGTAAATAAAGTTTTCTCAAATGGAGCCTATCAATTAACAGATATGGATGGCAGAGTTGCTATGATGCCTATCAATGGCAAATTTCTCAAAAAATATTATGTATAAAAACAAAATGTACTTTATTTTCGAGACATGATGTAAATAAAAGTTCATTTTATTCAAAAGCATAATAGAATTACATAACATTAAGGACGGGAAGGAGGCCCCGATCCTTCATGATTAAATACATAGTTTGCCAACAGTTCAAATATCTCATTGACCGAACTCACAAAAAACTTACAAGCAGCCATCCTCAATGCCTCTTCTTCGGCAGTCTTCCGAGGCTCCACTAGCTTGGCAATCAAGTCCTGTCCTGGGGCAGGAGCAGTTGAGCCTTCACCCCTTTCTTTCTGAGGAGGCACTGGAGGCTCAGCAGGGGGCGTCTCGGTCTTTCCTTCAATCTTTGGAGTGAGCAAATCTTTGGAAGACATTTTATACAGAAAGGAAAGAAATTGACGATATCTACGAAAGTTTTGTTCTATTTATAGACAGAACAACTAGATAGTCAACCTCGAGAACTGATGCGACTTTTTGAAAGAAGCCAAACTGTTTATTCATTTACAAATGTTCGTTCATTTATAACTGTTCATTCATTTATAATTGATCATTCATTGTCCTTTCTTCAAAAACCGACGTGATTGTTCATTCATTTATTCTCTTCCTCGAGAGTCGAAATGAATGTTCATTCATTTAGTGTCTCTTCCTCAAAATTTGAAGTGATTGTTCATTCTTTATACGAAAATTCACGTCCCTCACACCCCTAAATTCCAATTATTTACATCAGCAACTTGTCACATTCACATTTTCTCTGGATTCTGTTTTCCATATCAGCACATCAAGATCAAATTATAAAAGAAAGAAGAAGAGAAAATTATTCTTTATTCCTTCTTTAAAAAAACATAGATACATCTTGATGGAAATCCACTACATCTCGAATTTTTATTCTAAATATAACAAATAAAGGTCTATTATATCTTTAGATCTTCTTATTGATAATGAAGGTCTATTACATCTTTGGATCTTCTTATTGATGCCAGTTCCTTGTCGTCTCAACCTGAAGCAGCGAGCCAGACAATGGAATCAACTCTGGTCTTCTTTCTCAGAAAGACGAGAGAAGAACCACAGCGTACAGCAGCTCAAAGATAAGCTGCTATCAATACAACTGTTGGAGAAAAGACGACCCGTCATGAGAACTAGGAATGAGATCACCCTCGTGATACGATTCCTAATTCTGTCTCTCCACCATCCAACTCTCATGTATAAAGGCTCTTCCTACCATCCGAGGAAGACCCTTCTGGAATACGAAGAGTCCTGAGCTTTCTGATTTGAATGTCAGAATCACATGAGCTATCTGATGTGAGTGTCAGAAGAATGCCCTCTACAGCATCAAAATCGCCAATACCAGTCCTGAAGAAGCTTACCAACCAGACTTCTGCAAACATTAACAAAGAAAGAAGATTTAGTAAAAATCTATTAAACTGTGCGCCTTTGATCAACAGGCGCATATCAACAGTATGCTCCTATGACCAAAGTCAGGCACAGGATTACAGTGCGTGCCTATTCTCAGAAATTCAAGCGCATATCAACAGTGTGCGCCGATCAACAGGCGTATATCAGCAATGTGCGTCGATCAACAGGCGCATGTCAACAGTGTGCGCTTCTGATCGAAGCCATGCACTGGATTACAGTGTGTGCCTATTCTCAGAATAACTAGCACATATCAACACATCTACAACATGCACCTCATTTCTACAAAACAGCTTATATCTTCAAAATAGTTTTTGCATAAAGCGGCGCAAGTTAAACACAATTCATGGATGACGCTCATATATAGAAACTACTAGTTCTTTGTTGAAACTTACCATCAAAATCAACTATGTTTGAGTGGAAGCTCGTCGGTGATGTAAAGTGTGGCAAACCAACATCTGAAGACGCAGTATACAGAAGAACAACATCGAATTTTGGTGGCACAGAAAGGCTCTCAAACATTGAACTCTTGATAGCCAAGGGGATTCTGCGAAGAACCATCACCATCAGGCAGAAATAAAAAAAAAGATTTCATGGACATTTTTGATGTCTCATATTGGTTATTTAAAGAGTTTGAAAGATGAAAACGGGCGCGTCATTATAGAAGCCTATTTCGGGAAAGAACTAAATAATAGGCACTTAAAACCACGTGATGGCTGCCATGTGTCTTTCAATGAAACAGTAAACATTGAATTAGCCAAAGGAGCATATCTACATTTGCCACTTGAAATTACAGCCACACAATAAAGATGTCAGAAATTATAAATTTCATTTCATAAAGAGAGGTAGACCCCTACAGATAAGGACACATGAAAAAAAAAAGCTGGCACGCTTAACATTATTTTTTTCTCGTTTTCATTGGTCTGACGAAGAGCAGCATCCAATTCCTACATATTGCGGATCACCGAGCGAAGCATCAGATTAAGGAATCCCTCCGAATCGCCGCGCTCTTCAGAGGAAAGTGATGGCCCACCACTCGAGTGATTGAAGATTGTTGGATTTAAACCAAAACAGTCTAAGAAGTTCACCGCCCTCAGTGATGGGTCAGCCTCCAACAAATAAGTCATAGGTGTGACATCAGGTTCCGCTTTAGGGGACTTGATTTTAGTGTCAGCATTGGTCTCCATCTCCTTCTTCTTAGGTGCCATCGAAGTACAGAAGTGAAGAATAAGTATACGGACCAGCCCCTATATATATAACCAAACTAACTCTTCATATTCCTCATGGGAAACCGAAAATCATCAATAAAACTCGGGAAGACGAAGAGGAGATCGAGTGTTTTCAAGAAAGAAATTTAATTATGACAACTGGGTATTGACTGGCACAATCTAAGTAAAAGTTTCATAATTCAAAGTATTTCAAAACTTTGAAATATTCTTAAGTTTCAAAAACTTTGAAGGGGGTCTTGTAGGGCCTAAAAATTAAGTTGCGTCATGTATTTATTACTCAACAATCAAGTTGCGCCCCAAAAATCAAGCTGCGCCACTGTTATGAAGTTCAGAGATCAAACTGCGCCTCTGATCATGTTGCGCCATATATCAGACTGCGCTTAGTCAATTTGTGCTAAAGTCTACGTGGCATCTGACATTTAATTCCCATCATTACCTGACAGCACTGACAACTGACAGCACAGTAAACAAAGAAAATCTTTTCGAATCCCTCAAAACGTGTCGCTCGAGGAGATTTAATTGACAGCAGTCCTACACATCTTGTGAGTTGCGCCTAGGCGCAATCTAAACAAATTTCTTAGTTGCGCCTAGGCGCAATCTGAACAACTTCTTCTCAAAAGCTGCCACGTGCTTATGCATTAAGTTACGTCTAGGCGCAACCCAATCAGGTACAGTTTGACTTGTTGACTGAAGCTCGTGCAACCTGATAAAGTTGAAACAACTTTCATTTCTAAAGCAGGATGACGTGGCGCACATGCCACTAATCTCTCAAAATGTGTCCATTATTCTGTATACGACCACGTGCATCTCAATCACATGATGCCACGCGTCTAAATACAGTTAGTACACGATTGTTAACTGAATGGAAGTTGGCACAACATAAGGTTGGCGCAACCCAATATGGCACAATCCAGCCTCGCGTACATCAGAATAACTGCTAAAATAGTTATTTCCAGAACTCTATAAATAGAGTTTCCAATCATTGTCAAAGGATCACAGAGATTAAGTACTCCTGCAAAATTGTTGCTGCATTCTCAGAGGCTCTAGTCTTCAAGTTCACATAGTCCAAGGGATAAAGTGATCGTCTTCTGATCAAATTCCTACAGTTGTACTTCCCCAGAAATTATTGTACTTTTGTACTCTTTTCTAAGTTTGTTATAAAACTTTTATTTTTGCAAACAGATAACTATACAACGATAATTAAATTCAATAATATATATAAGTATAAATAAATGTTAACTAACTAACTTACTTTGTAGGCCCGTCTTACCAAATCTTCATCCTCGTCTCGTCTAGAGGGGTGCATGGAGGATCGCTCGGATCATATGTAGACGGCGCGGGTGGGATATCCTCCACCCGCTCCTCCGTCTCTATAGTGCCGTCAACAGGAGGAATGCTGCTGGACGGACTAGGATCAGGCCTGGAACTGTCCATCCCAGGAGTGCTGCCACGTACCGTCTACGCAGACGGAGATCCGAGTAGCTGGTAGACTGGACTACTATGAGGCGAGGGACCGGCACTGTCATCCACTAACGGAGTACCACTCCGTCCACCGTTGGAACCTCTACCTCCGCAGGATACTCCTCTACCGCCACGGGGTTATGATCCTCTACGTCCTGCCATACCTGATAGAAATAGATATCTACAAGGTAATAATATGTTAAAATCAGACTTGATCCTTAGCAGTCTTGTAACAGCCTCCAACGGTGAATGATCCACACAACTAGGATACAAAGGAGTCCTAGCACTCTCCAGCAACTCCATGATCTTCGCAGCACAACATCGGCATTCGATGCCTCCTCTGCCGCATCATGATTGTCTGGATCGAAACTAGGCCCCGCAGCGTCAAAAACTTTGTTTACCCACCCTTCATCGTAACCAGCGTGGTCATGGACATCCATATACGGGAAATTAGGCTCCAGCTCCAATGCTAAAGGCAAAAGTTCTCCGTGTGACGTCAACTGATAGTAATTTAGCATAAAACCTCTTGAGTACAAATGATATGTCACATCCACTTCTTGATGATATTTTATGTTGCGACATCTCACACATGGACACTTAATTTTGGTACGGTCAATGTACTGAGGAAAAGCCTTGGCGAACTGCAGGAATTGCTATACCCCATGTATAAATTCATTCCGTACACCGCACATGTCATTAGGATAATAATTGTACATCCACGAACGATGCCACAGATAGTAATTCATATCCATTTGGCAATAATTCTACAAAAATAGATACACATTATTCGAGTATATTCCAAATTGATGCATATAGACACATGAGTATCAAATGAGTATCGTTACATGTTCAACAAGAAGGCCCTCTCTCTGACCTCCCTCTACTTCCCTGCTTCTCATTCGACTCTCTCAACATCCTATTCAGCATCATATGATATCTTCCTCATCCTCAACATAGAGAAGTGTAGAAATATTAATGTTAACCATGGTTCACAGTATCGATATCGGAATCAGTTTTGGTATCATTTACGGTTGATATCTTGAATCTCAAAGCTTCCTCTAGCAGAGCACAATGTAGAGCCAACGTGAAGCAGAGCTTCACATTCAAAATATTAGAAGCAAAAACTTTTAGATTGGTGGTGGGACGAGTCAGAATCCTTTCTCGTTCCACCACCAATCGAAAACTTTTTACTTCTAATATTTTGAGTATGAAACTCTGCTTCACGTTTGGCTCTACATTGTGCTCTGCTAGCGGAAGCTATGAGATTCATGATATCAACCGTAAATGATACCGATACCGATACCGAAATCGATACTGTGAACCTGGGTTAATATTAATATTTTCACACTTCTCTAGGGTGAGGTTGAGGTAGATATTCTATGATGCGAAATAGTCGGCTCAATGACCCGAATGAGAAGAAAGGAAGTAGGGAAGCTCACTCTATACACTCTAGGATACTACGACATACTACTAGTATACTCACTCTATACACTCTTACTTATGCAATCATTTTGAGGCAATCATCGTTATACTAGATTTCTGAAAAAATCTATAACTCTGATAGGCCCAAAAGGCTTGGCATAAGTAAATTTAATTTCTATAGAAGGGCTCAAAATACTGTACCAATCATACCTACACTTCTAGAATACTCTATACACTGTAGGTACTAGGATACTTCTTAGTAAGGTTCTCAGAGTAGGTAATCCTTAATATCTTAGGATACTCTATACACTCTAGAGGACACTCTTCAGGTAATAGGATACTCTATACACTCTAGGTACTAGGATACTCTATATATACACTCTAGGTACTAGGATACTCTATATAGTATATACTTCTTAGGATACCTCATGTTCTATCCTGTCACAGGATACTCACCTCCTAGACACTCAAGTTCACTCATAGGATACCTCACTCTAACACTCACTCACTAGGATGCACATTAGCCCATAGCCACTCATGTGTTCTCATAATGGGGTTGCCACATAAAACTATTTTTTGACAGTCCTCTCTTCTCCAAACTGTCATATACTCACAAGCATGTGAGTGTGACACACTAAACAGCATGTCGTGTAGCGTGCGTGTGTCGAATCAGTGTGTCGTGTTAGTATCGTGTCTGTATGTCGTGTCAGCGTATGTGTATATCGTGTCAGCGTGTGTGTGTCGTGTCAGCATGTGTGTGTGTCATATCTATGTCAGTACGTCAGGAGGAGGGAACTAGGGTTAGGGTTTACCTGCCAAGGTTGGAGTCAGGTCGGGGTCGCCGGGGATGGAGCAGCGACGAAGGGGACTGGTCGGGTCGGCATCGACGAGGGGACTCGACGGTGGAGGTACGACGGAGGGACGAGGGTCACCGATGAAGGGGGGTTATCGAGGGGAGGGGGTTGCCGCGGGGAGGGGTCGCCGGAGGCAAGAGGGGGAGGGGGAGAGAGATTTGTGTCTCAAGGCGTGCGGGAGATCGAAAATTTTAGGGGAAAGTAAATGAATTCGATCGGTTCCCAGCACCCTATATGAAAGATTTTAGCGACGTCTTATAAAGACGTCGCTAAACATTGTTGTTAACTAATAAACTTGCGACGTACTGGAGTAAGAGTCATAAAACATCGCTGAATAAAATCAATCAGCGACGTTCTGCGACTAAACCGTGACTTGTTCTTTTCAAACCATAATGCTAGTTGCTATCAGTTGCTAAACGTTGCTGAATATGACGTTCAGCAATGTTACTTTGATACGTCGCTAAATACATAAAAAATAGTAATGTATTTGGCCGGAGTCGCTAATGTCGTCGTCAATATGACTTATTTTGGCAGTGGGACCAGTTTGTCGTTGTCTTTATCGATGACATTCTGATCTACTCGAAGACCCAAGAAGAGCATGAGAAGCACTTGAGGATAGTCTTGGAGAGTTTGAGGAAGAAGAAGCTATATGGTAAGCTATCCAAGTGTTACGACCCGCACCCTGATTAGTGGCACGAGCATGTGTGTACGTCCAGCCTACGCCGTAGAATCGGTGGTAGAACGCTGTATAGGTCTACCAGAAAGTATAGTATCTAGACACAATATATGTACCTGTCATCTCCGCATGGAGGTATATAATCTCAACTCAATTACAAGACATCTAAGGAAGATAAGCACGAATATCTTAAAGATATGATGGAAATAGATAAACTGAAATAGATGTAAGTTACCACACTAGATCAGAGTTTAAGACATAACACAATGTCCAAATAAGTACTACAAGTCTCAATACCCATCTGGAATGTAGTCCAGTCAAACCTAACTAGTCTAGGTCACTACTGGTAGTATGTCCTCTACGGACACTGGCATAAGAGAAAGTTCCTGGTAATAGTCTTTGTCGGTGCCATAACCATAATAGGTCGAGCAGTCAGCATCTAAATCCTCTGTAAACATCAACGGGGTTATCCTATCAGGAAAATGAACGAGCACGAAACACCAACAACAGTTCCATAGTATTGATAAATGCTATAAGAGACAATCATAATGGAATACAAGACGATATATCAAGACTGTAAGTAAAATATGATATATAAACTAGAAATTATGTCAGGGTGTAACGTACAGAAAAGTAGAACAGTATAGGAATATCTGATGTATAATGTAAACATAGAATATGCCTTATGATATTATAGCATTATGTGATCGGCTTGGGTCCAGATCAGGCTGTTCCATTTGGCCTGGCTATGACAGAAAAATCTCAGGAAGGGTCAAGCCGGCCAACATGGAAAGTGAGCACAAGAAGTATAAGATCTCGCTACACCCTACGTGCGGTGAGGGTGATGCAAGCACAAGAATATGTTAGCCCAATGATCTAACTATGTTTTCGATTGTGGTTATTCGATTAAATTTAAACATTATGATATCACTAATATTTATGCTATCTCTATAGCAATGATACTTAAACTTTGCATAGTCTTAATGTGCTTTATCTTATCATACTTACTACATGTATATTGCTTTGTTCGTCTAACATGTATTTGCAGAAAAGTAATTAGCAAGATCAAATATAGACTTATATAATGAAGAAATCATGGTGGACCAAAGACGATGGTATTCCACAATGATTTCATAAACTAGATATCTTTGGACAGCTGTCATCAAGGAAGAAACCAACATCTATCAAGAAAAGAAACCATGCCATGCCATCATCATTTCCAGACTCTAAAGAAGCCTGCACCTGTTACAGTATTTCTGGAGTCTGTAATGAGTCTTAAGAATAATTGTAAACACAAGAAATGGATGGCAAAATCGAAAGCTAGGGAAAAAATTAGCCCAGGATCATTTTCAGATGAAAATCGATATACCGACGGTATACCGGTCTATACCGACGGTATACCAATTTTTGTTCACATAAAGTTTCTGTCTACAAAATCGGCATACCGACGGAATACCGATCTATACCGACGGTATACCGATTCAGTAACGTTAAAAATCCAACGATCGAATTTTGAACATTTAATGATCCCAACGGCTATATTTCTAGCCGTTGCAATTCCAGACAGGTATTCCGACGGTATACCGGTTCGTACCGACGGTATACCGATCGCTGACTGAAAAGTTGCTTTTAAGCTCTTTTCAATGCTTTGGTTATAAATAGCATTGAACCCCTTCATTCAAGGTTGATGCTTTGAGCCTAAAAATTTCTAAACCACCAAAGCCAATCCATAAAAAACTCTACAAAACTTTTATTTGCCATCCACAAATTGTGTTAGAGTTATTGAGTTGAAAAGTGAGATCTTTATCTTGTTGTATAAGGAGATCAAAATCTATTGTGAAAGGTTGAAGTTGGAGAGTCTTCGGATCCAAACTCTCGGTTGAAGTTGGAGAGTCTTCGTATCTGAACTTTCGGTTGAAGTTGGAGAGTCTTCGGATCCAAACTCTCGGTTGAAGTCGGAGAGGCCTTCGGACTAAAGCTCTCGTGTAAGAAGTTGGTGAGTCTTCGTATGAAAACTCATGTTGTACTATTTGCGATAATAGTGGATTAAATTCAGAGAGAGTTCCGGGACTGAAGTGCCCCTTGCTAGGATACCAGGATACATCGGGTGTCGGTATTGTTTTGCTTATTCTCTTGCACTTATATTTTTAAATTGTCCATTAGCTTGTTCTAAGTGCTTGATTAGTTAGCTTGACCCTATTCACCCTCCTCTAGGGTTCCTACAGAATAGTGACATGGGGGTATTGATCACACAACCGATAATAACTCTCCATCCCCGAATAGTATATGGATTCGGACATAACACGTCATGACACGGGATTCTCCAAGAGGGTAGCTAATCCCCCTCAGGAATCGGGGTCTCTACAAGTACAAGAAATAAGATCGAACAATGTACCAATATACCAAGAAAGTCCAGGAATAACATCTCATGCCAGTATCCGACATATACTAGTCCGTGCACTATCGGGACAAGAATCAAGTAAAATACTATAACTGAATCGGATACAGAAAATATCAACACAAGGAACTACTATCAGAGAATGTACTCGCTTGTGATCCTGAGCTGTCAAATGGGGTCGATGCTCAGAGTGATGTCACAGACCTAAAGATGAGATACATATATGAGTTAATTAGGGTTTAACAGTGTTAGGCATGGTTATATAGTATATGCTTTGTAATCTTGGTCAAACTCAGTCAAACTAAGTCAACTAGGTCACACAAAGTCAAACTAGGTCGAACTAGGTCACACAAAGTCAAACTAGGTCAAACTAGGTCAAGTATTGACTTATAGTTGACTTTTGGTCAATTGGTCAACTATGGTCAACTCCTAGTCCAATCTAGGTCAAGTGTTGACTTGTAGTTGACCTTGAGTCAAAACAGTCAACCTTGGTCAAACAGGGTCAATTCTAGTCTAAGTATTAAAATATCAAGTTGCACCTTGCTATTCGTACATCGAAACCTACGACACGCAAATCGAGATAAGATGATCAACAGTAAGGTTAATAATCTTATCATAGTGATCCTCATGGTCATCTTGTCAATTTCAGCGATGTAAGATCACTGGAATCGACTGATCTCAGTTTCGTTGCAATAATTCTGAAATACGAACATAATAAAAATTAAATATAACTAATGGTGATACATAGAGAATATCTACAAACATTGTCGGATGATGAAACAAACATCGCCAACGTGTGCAGAAGGGTCAAATCAGCTAGGATAGCCTATCCATAAGTCAAGTTTGCAGACAACGACAAAAATATATTTTTGGGTCAAAACGGTGTCCGTATCGGACCCACTTTGTACCAGAAAATGTGCAAGGATACATGTACACTAAAACTAAAAAAGTTATATGTCCACAAATCCAGAATGACGATACGAACCCAAAGGTATATCCAGAATTGGCTTCCGTTGACCCGATCTCAAAATGGACTGTTGACCCGGACTGTGGGGCCCGCTTCGCACCGAAATGCTTGCCAGGATCCACGTCCTCCAAATCTAACAAACTTTATATGAATTCGTGCTAGAATGACGCCACGAGTCTACTCGTGGTGTCAGAATTTGAATCCGGAGTCCCGGGTCCAAAATTAAAATTTTACAAGTTGAAAATTACGAATTCGGACGACCAACTTTGGCGTCAAATTCAACCAATCAAACAAGCTCACAATAAAACAAAACTTGAGGGACAAGAAGATGGTTATACTAGCTATGCACAAAAATTGGTGGCATGTCAAACGAAGCTACGACGGCAGAGATACGAGTCGACGAATTTGGCTCCACAAAACTGTCTAAAAATAACACAATTTAAATGGTCAACTTGGCGACCGATTTTGATCTGTCAAACGATTGAATTAACGGTTGAAACTTGACAGGGGTGAAGGCGTATATACCGAGATTATGAAGGAGGAAAGAGTTTATCGATCCAACGGTCGAATTTTTTGAAAAATGTACGCAAAGTTGCAGCCCCAAAATAAAATTCTGGATTCGATTTCGTGCGCGTCACGACGAGATTCCGTGCCAAACGCAAGAATTGACTATTTGACGCATCGGGGAGGTCGACGATCGACACAGGGGAGTTTTTCGGGGTCGCTGGAGTGTCACACGGCGGGGAGGCTGCATCCTCGGACGAGCATAGCGCATGGCGCTGTCGTGCGACACCGAGGTGCGGGCGTGGTTGCACGTACGGGACATTGTGGGTGTTGCCACACGCGGTGGAGGACTCACGAGGTTGTGTAAAGGGCAGCGCATGACTGTTCGTCATCGTCGCAGCCCCACACGACGGAGACGGAGGTCGCAGGCGCGTCTTAGCGCCAATAGCAGCAACTATCGTGGCAAAAGCGACGCTGCACATGGCGTCGCACGCTACCGCAGTTGCGGTGGCATGGTTGTTCTGGTGGCGACGGGGAGGATGGTTCATGGGAGACGTCAGTCATTATTGGCCTACGGGGGTCACCGGTGACTGATGGCGTCACGGTGCTGTATGGCTCTTGCGACCGCAGGATGGTGGTGAAGTTGATAATAGAAGAGAAGAAGTATGGTGGTGATGGTGAGGATGATGATGGTGAGGAAATGAACATGGTGATGATGGAATGGAGATGAGATGAAGAAAAAGAAGGATGAAGTGTTCGACTATGGGGGGATTTAGTTGCTGTATTGCGTGTGTTTAAGGAGAGATAAGAGAGAAGAGAGGTTGAGTGAGAGAGGGGGTATTGTGTTGGCTGTGAGTGTTTGAAAAGTGGAGAGAGAGAGAGAGAGAGAGAGAGAGAGTTGTAGGGTTTTTAGGGCCGATTACCTAGGAGAGGGTGTGGGAGTGTGTGTCATATAGGAATGTGTGCTGGAAATAAGTAGGGGTTGAATGAAAGGCTATGACTGAGTGTGTGCTAGGTTAGGTCATTCTTTAGGAATTTGATCAACTGGATTTTCTACTGAATATTTTGAGTGGGTATACTAGATGTTTGGTGTTTTGTATGGGGATGAGTGTGTTGGTATGCATGAGGGGATAACATGAAGCTTGGATTTGGTTCAAATGAGTAGGGTCGGGTCAAAATCGGGTTTGACGTGATAAATGGCTTAAATTTAGCCACTTATGATCACGAATAAATAAGTAGCATACGGGGGTTCAATTGAATGGAACACAAGTATCATGTGGATAGTAGGCTTAATGTAGGCCATGTCGATATTTTGGGTCGACAAGTTTGGGTCGAAATGGTGTCCCCAATTCGAGTCGGAAATAAATATGACTTCGTGGGGTGAATCAAGATTGGGTCTTGTGTCAGAAAAGTTGTGCAATAAAAATAAAGCACAAGATGGTGTGTCTGAGTAGGACACGAAGGTCATGGATGTAGGGTGTCTTGACTAGATCATGCATGTAAAGTTAGTTTTGAGAAAATAACTAGTCTTGTGCTCCTAAATTAAAAGTCATGGCAATGTGCATATGATAATCATAAATAAAAGTGGGTATGGTCAAATGGCCTAAATTGATGCCAAAGTTGTGCGATACAAAAAGAATACAAGAGAACAAGTTTGAGTGGGACATAATATATCAAAATGAAGATAATCTTGTCTACTACAAACTCATGAAAAAAGTTTTCAGAGGTTGGCATCTCTGACGCTCTAGAAATCAAAGTCACAAAAAGAACATTAAATAAAATAATAATCAAATAATAATATTTATTGAAAATAATTGATTTAGAAAATTGAAAAAAATTAACCCTAAATTTTAGGGGGCTTACACCAAGTGTGAATTTTTCTTAGATAAAGTGGATTTTCTTGGACATATTACAGGAGAAGGGGTATATGTGGAACCCAAGAAGATAATAGCAGTAGAATCTTGGACAACCCCCAGCTCAGTTGCGGAGATCAGAAGCTTCCTGGGCTTAGCAGGATATTACAGGAAGTTCGTGAAGGACTTCACAAGGATTGCTGAGACTATGACGAAGCTAACCAGGAAGAACAAAGAGTTTGTTTGGACCTAAGCATATCAGGCATCATTTGAGGAACTGAAGAGAAGGTTGACAACAGCACCTATATTGACGCTACCATCAGGATCAGGTGGATTCTCTATCTACAGCGATGCTTCAGGCAAGAAATTGGGCTATGTGCTACAACAACATGGGAAGGTAATTGCCTATGCTTCCCGGCAATTACGAAATCGTGAGAAGAACTACCCGACGCATGACTTGAAGCTAGCAGCAGTCATGTTCGCCCTGAAGTTTTGGAAGCATTATCTTTATGGCAAAAACATAGACATATACACAGACCACAAAAGTCTCAAGTTTGTCTTCATTCAGAAGGAGCTCTACATGCGCCAGAGGCAGTGATTGGAGCTTATGAAGGACTTCGATATCAATCTGTAATACCATCCTGGTAAGGCTAATGTCATTGCTGTTGCGCTTAGCAGGTACCCGATGGCTATATTTTTAATGAAGAACCGCCATCTGCTAGAAGACATAGAGAAGCTCGGGTTAGAGATTGTGCTACCAGAAGAAATCATGTTAAATCTGGAGAAAGAAGCAATTGTACCAGGCATGGACTCGCCCATGATGCAATTACAAGTGCAGTCTAGTCTAAGCAGCAGAGTCAAGGAGACTCAGTTCCAGGATGAGATACTGTGCAAGTTAAGAGACCGAGTGTTAGTTGGAACACTTGAAGGTTTTTTCATAGCTGGAGATGGAGCTTTTAGGTATGGCACAAGGCTTTGCGTGCCGACTGGTGAGATGATAAACGAACTGATGAAGGAGGCACATCAGTCGCAACATTCTATACACCCCCGAGCGAACAAGATGTACAAGGACATGAGGACACATGTATGGCGGCTTGGAATGAAGCGAGACGTGACGGAATTCGTCTCCCGTTGCTTGATCTGCCAGCAGGTGAAGGCAGATCGTTAGAGACCAGCAAGTTTGTTACAACTGCTTCCCATTCCGGAGTAAAAATGGGATAATATTACCATAGATTTTGCAATAGGGCTATCCAGATCCCAAGGAGGGAAGAATACTATCTGGGTATTTGTGGACAGACTGACCAAGTTTGCCCATTTTATTCCTTTTAAGGTTGGTTTATCCACCGAAAGGTTAGCAGCTCTATATATGTAAAACATATACCGGCTTTATGGAGTTCTAGTCAGCATTGTATCCGACAGGGATACCCAGTTCACTTCACATTAGTGGAAGAGCCTGCAGGAAAGCTTAGGCACACAGCTGAAGTTCAGCACGACGTACCACCTACAGACCGACAGCTAGTCCGAAAGGACTATTCAGACGCTTGAGGATATATTGAGATCATGCGTCCTATAGTTTGGAGGATCTTAGTAAGATCACCTATATCTGGTTGAGTTTTCCTACAACAATAGCTACCAGGCCAGCATTCAGATGACACCGTTTGAGGCGTTATATGGACGTCGTTGTCGCACTCCTTTAGCATAGGACGACATTGGTGATCGAGTCGTGTTGGGTCCAGAGATGGTTACAAGTGCAACTGAGAAGATGAACATGAAGAACAATTAGGCAACTCTAGAGTGGGATGAATAGAGTTTATGACAATAATGTCCAATTAAAAATTAAACTCTTTCACCAACTGTAAATAATCAGAGTAAATACGAAAATAGTAAAGTGCAAGAAAGCATACGCAAACACAGCCGATTTTAACCTGGTTTCCCTCGTGGAGGACTAGTCCAGGCCTGAGAACTCTAGCTCAGGATTAAATCCACTATTTGTGAAATATTAGTTACACCCCGTGCCTTTTCTTCAGAAGAACACGTCAACTTCTTACAAAGATCGCAGTGGCGATGCTTGGAATTTTCCAAGGGATTTCTTAAACTCTTGTACAAACTCCTAACTGAAAAGTACTGAGCACTTTGAGGCTTAAGGAGCTTGTGGCTAGTAGATGAGAAGGGTATAGGTTGTATAAGGCTTTAGAGAGAAGAGAAAAGAAGATTGGATGAATAAAAATGAAAGAATTCATGGCCTATTTATAGGATAATATACAGGCAGAATTCGGCCAGAATTCTGGTTGGAACATTCAAAAATTTGGCCGTTGGACAACTTGCATCCAGCCAATCCTAAAAATTAGGGTCCTGGAATTTAGGAGGCAGAGTTTGGCCCGAACTCTGTGTGGAGGCAGAGTTCGGCCCGAACTCTGTCTCCAGAGCACAGAATAGGTCCAATGGGCCATTGGGTTGTTTGGATGTTTGGTGGGGCTTTTGGTTTGAGGTATAGGTATAGTCTAAGTCTCAAAATGCTCAGCACAGCTCAGTTTACATAAATCTAGACTCAAATAAAGTGTAAAATACATACTCAAACTATGAAGCATTGCAGGTGCGAGCTGTCGTCTGGCTTGTACCGAATTCAGTCTTCATGTGTCGTATTGAAATATTACAAGTATCATGTTGTCAATTTTATCAATATATGGTTGACTGTGATTTTGTGTCAACAATCTCCCTCATATTGATAATTGACAAAATGATATTTGTATATTCAATATTCATACCTGGACACACAAAAAAGTAGCGTAGCTCCCCCGTAATAAGTGCAGAGCTTAGCAATAGCTCCCCCGTAAACATTACATGTTGTCCTGATAACAATATTCTTTTTCAAAAGCACAGATACACAAAGCCAGATATAATATGAATATATCAAAATATTTCTCCCCCTTTTGTCAGATATCAAACAACCAGAATAATGAATGGCAAGCACACCAAAAATAATAATAATAAACTGCATAAAACTGAGAAACTGCATAATAAAATGTCTCCAAGAGGCACATAATGAGTTCTAGTACAACCAAAGTACAGAAATAAAAACAACTACATCAACTAAAAAAAAAGAAAAGCATAAACTACGATCCTCAGCAGTAGCAGCAAAGAGAGATCCATATCCATCATCGAGCTCGTGAAGGCCCACCATCGTCGGATGGATCAGTGAATGAACGACGAGGGTCCACGAAGGCCGCATCCGGATCCAGGTACCGGATAACCCAAGGGTCATCGATACGGTATCCATCACGAGCAGGGTCCCGCTCCATGGGAATAGGCATAGAAGGATGCCGGGACATAGAGTACCGAATATCGTGCAGTGAGTTACTAATGGCACTCATCTGCAAGGTAGTCCGGTAGTCAAGCTGAGTCCAGCGATCATCCTCTAAGGTGAATTGATCGCGGAGCATAGTCTGGAGTGACTCAAGAGTAGCAGGAGGAGGAGGAGGATCCTGTCCAAGAGGAGGGGCATCGGGCTCATCGTCAGAGTGCTCGAACACAACAGGTGAGCCAACTGCTGCCTGAAGCCGTCGTGCCTTAGAGAGGAAGGCAGGGACAGGTAGGAACTGGCACTCATCAAGAGGTACACGAAAAGCACGATAGAGCATAGGAAGATAAAGAGCATAAACCAAGGATCTTGGTTTCTTCCTAGCGTTAATCATCCAGTCCATCATGGTACGTGGAAGATTAAAAAAAATATGAAAATGGAGGTGATACAAAGCAGAGATTTTAAAGTATGTAACTTCATCGGTCGATCCTGCTTTGGACAGAATCGTGTTAAAGACGATCCGATGAAGTTCATAAAAGTAAGGATTGAGAAACTTGGCGAGAAGCTTACGAGGACGTGTGTTAGGGGTACACAAGTCGTCCTTAAAGCTTTCTAGGGATGACCCATCGGGAAATAGAAACTTTCGAGCTTCAACAAATTTTTCCCATGAGTTTGGCTCCGGGAGTTCAAGGTGTTCGGCCAAGTCGAAATCATCAAAACAAATATCAATGCCCGCAACCCGTGAAAAGATATGTGTATCGTTGTGCGTAAGGTTACAATAGAACATTTGTATGGCATTGAGATATATAACCGAATTGGTAGTAACAAGTTCATCAAGACAAAGATCATGAAAAAGTGAATCATATTGAGAAAATATAGTGAAATTTATAGGGTGACCCGCATACACCGAACGTGACCGAAAATCACTAAACCATTCATTTGAAGCATCAAGTGATACGAAAATCCGGTCATCATACGTGTTGGGGTCGAGTGGACGAGGTGGATTGAACAACGGGTGAATGGGTTGTTGAATGGGTTGTTCAACGGGTGGTTCAATACGAGGAGGAGCATTCGAAGAGGGCGCACCCTCGGTTCGAAGTCGCTTCCCCCTATTGAACTACTTAGGAGCCATGAAATATTAAAGAAAATTGAGGAATTGTAGATGGAGAGAAGTGTGGAAATATACCTCAATTTGATGATGAAAGATGAAGGAGAATGGTGAGAGAAGCCTTCTCCTTGAGTTTTGAGAAGAATGATGCTCTAGGAAGGAAGAACTAGGGTTAGGGTTTGGAGAAAAATAGTTTGGAGAAGTTTAAAAGGTGGCAATGGAGGAGAGAGAAGAGGGGAACCCAATTTTTAGTATAAGGGTTCGAATGGTCGGAGCAAATATGGACCATTGGATCACAATCTGATCAGCGGCTGAGGCTGCTTTCGGTTCTGGAACAGCCAAACCGAATTTGGCCCGAACTCTGGGTAAGGCAGAGTTCGGCCTGAATTCTGGTTTATGGTACCAGAACAGAAATCAAGCTAGAAAAAGAAATTTGATCAAGTAAGAGAGAAGTAAAAAAATAAGAGAAAAATATGATTAAAAAAATGATAATAAGTGGATGCAAGACAGTGAGAAAAACCAAAAAAAATGTAACGCTGAATCAAAGTGAAGTTTGAAAGTTTGAATTAAAGCATGTGATAAATAAAAGTAGACCATGTAATAAACAAGGAAATATGCCACAATTCAATATTTTGAAGCTGCCATGGGGTAGCTGCAGGGGCCGAATTCCAGCTAGCGGTAGTCCTGAGGACTAGTGCACCGTGTCGCTTAGGCTTTTACGCCTTGTTGTAAGAAGGACCCTTTCGACTTGTATCCATAGCAAGTTCATCATAGAGAGTCAAGACATAATCGATATTTACGCGTGTTACTTTAGTAAATAACAGCTTCATCCAAAATTCCTAGTTCACGACAAAGAAAATTAAAACGCTCTTCGGATAGAGGTTTGGTAAAGAAATCTGCTAGCTGATGATCGGTGTCAATAAATTCTAAGTTAATAGTGCCATTTTGCTGATGATCACGCAAAAAGTTGTGACGTTTTCAATGTGCTTCATGCGTGAATGACATATGGGGTTCTTAGTGAGATTTATAGCACTAGTGTTGTCACAAAATATAGGAATGTGCATAAAAGATAAATTATAGTCTTCAAGGGTTTGTTTCATCCATAGAATTTGTGCACAACAACGACCAGCTGCAATATATTCAGCTTCTGTTGTGGATAGTGCGACAGAATTCTGCTTCTTGCTAAACCAAGAGACTAGAGCATTTCCTAATAAATGACACGTGTCGCTCGTACTTTTACGGTCGACCTTGCATCCGGCGAAATCAGCATCAGAGTAACCAATGAGGTCAAATGATGTTGACTTGGGATACCATAGGCCCACTGTAACCATACTCTTAAGGTATCGAAAGATACGCTTAACAGCAGTCATGTGTGATTCCTTAGGATTAGCTTGATATCTAGCACATAGGCAAACGCTAAACATAATATCAGGGCGACTAGCAGTTAAATAAAGTAGACTGCCTATCATACTTCGATATTTACGTTGATCCACAGGTTTGCCGCTTTTATCTGGTTCTAGTTTAGTTGTAGTAGCCATTGGAGTGCTGATTGGTTTGACGTTGTCAAGGTCGAATTTCTTTAGCATGTCCTTTGTATACTTTGACTGACAGATGAAAGTTCCATTTGACATGTGTTTGACTTGCAGTCCAAGAAAGTAATTGAGCTCCCCCATCATGCTCATCTCAAACTCGGTCTGCATACACTTGGCAAAATCTTGACAGAGGGTTTCATCAGTAGAACCAAATATAATATCATCCACGTAAATTTGTACTAAGAGAATAGTGTCTTTGAAAGATTTTATAAAAAGTGTAGTGTCAACTTTCCCTTTTGAGAAACCTTTTTCAAGCAAGAAATTACTTAGCCGTTCATACCAAGCTCTAGGGGCTTATTTGAGGCCATATAGCGCTTTCTTGAGCTTGAAAACATGGTCGGGAAATTTATGATTTTCAAAGCCAGGGGGTTGTTTTACAAAAACTTTTTCCTTAATAAATCCATTCAAGAAAGCACTTTTAACATCCATTTGAAACAATTTGAAATTTTGAAAGTTGGCAAATACGCAAAGCATCCGAATGGATTCTAATCTCGCAACAGTAGCAAACGTCTCATCGTAGTCGATACCTTCCTCTTGGTTGTATCCTTGAGCTACTAGACGAGCTTTGTTGCGTGTAACTGAACCATCTTTATTTACTTTGTTTCGAAAAACCTATTTAGTACCAATAATCGAGTGATTTACCGGCCTAGGAATAAGTTCCCAAACTTGGCTCCTCTCGAATTGGTTGAGTTCTTCTTGCATGGCAGAAATCCAAAATTCATCACTAAAAGCTTCTACAATGTTTTTTGGCTCAATTTGTGAAATGAAGGCAGTACTAGCAATGGAGTCTCTTATTGATGATCTAGTACTTACTCCACGTGAAACATCACCTATAACCAAATTTTTTGGATGTGACGGCTTGAAAGAAAATTTTTTTGGCAAGTTCTCCAGAGAATTGGTTTCAGTGGTTGTGTTCATTGGAGTAGAAGTTGATGGCTCAACATCATCATCAAGAGTAGCTGCTGTACTGTTATCCTCATCGAAAGTCACATTTGTTGACTCTTCCATAATTAATGAGCGTTTGTTGAACACTCTATATCCCTTGCTCTTGGCCGCATAGCCAAGGAATATGCCATCGTCAGCTTTGGCATCAAATTTGCCTAAGTTGTCTTTGGTGTTAAGGATAAAACATCGACAACCAAAGACTCAAAAATATGATACGTTTGGAGTTCTTTCAAACTAAAGCTCATAGGATGTTTTCTTCGTAATAGGACGAATAAGCACCCTATTTAAAATATGGCACGCTGTACTGACAGTTTCAGCCCAAAAATATTTCGGAAGAGAGAATTTATTTAACATGACTCTAGCCATATCGCCAAGAGTCCTATTCTTCCGCTCCATAACACCATTTGTTGAGGAGTTCTTGGAAAAGAAAACTCATGATTAAAACCATTTAAATCACAAAACTTTTCAAAATCACTATTTTCGAATTCGCCTCCATGATCACTTCGAATTCGAGTAATCATGTAGCCTTTTTCGTTTTGAACCTTTTTAGCAAATATTTTAAAAACAGAAATGGCATCACTTTTATTTGTAAGAAAGAAAACCCAAGTAAATCTAAAAAAGTCATCAATTATAACAAAAGCGTAGAGTTTTTCACCAAGACTGGCTACTCTACTAGGGCCAAATAAATCCATATGAAGTAATTGCAATGGTCTAGTAGTACTTACAGAGTTTATGGAATGAAATGAGGACTTAGTTGCCTTATTCAATTCACATTCGATACATATCGTGTCCTTTTTGAATGTGATGTCGGGCAAGCCTCTGACTAGCTTCTTGGTCGATAGCCTGGATATAGTATCCATATTGGCATGACCAAGACGCTGGTGCCATAGTAATCTTTCATCCTTGTGAGCATAGAGACATCTTCCTGCACTGTTAGTATCTCTAGATAGATAGAAAATATAAATATTATCCTCTCTTATCCCTTCAAAAGCAATGTCTCCTGTTGACCTATTATAAATAAAGCATTTATTTTGTCCAAAGTTAATATCATATCCATGATCAGCAAGATGACTTATATTGAGTAGGTTATGCTTTAACTCGGTCACTAGACAGACATCCTTTATTACAGGAGAAGGAGGATGACCTATAGTACCATTACCAATGATATACCTGTGATATACCTGTGAGGACCCTAATTTTTGGAAATTTTTTTTATTTTATTTTATAGTATTTCTAATTATTAGGTTATATTGTATATTTAATTAGGATTTTATATGTACTTTTTGTGTCTTTGATTGTTGGAGCACACGACATGCCCATTTCTCGAAAATGTCCTTTATGAGTTTTGTAGTAGACATGATGACCTTCAATTTCATATATCATGTCCCATCCGAATTTGTTCCCTAGCATCCTTTTGACTTCGCGCAACTTCGAGTCAAATATAGGCAATTAGATTATTTATCATAATTCCATACCTAGCTTCCCATGTGAGTTCGGAACTCGATATAGATCAAAACTATTTGACCCAATATATGATTTTGACCCATTTTGAGTCTACGACACACATGCTAAGGGTGTGCCACTCAATCGAGTTTCTATGTACTTTTTTTAATTTCGAATGGCAGAAGAGACTCATTAGTTGACTTTTCGAGTTCGACTTGACTAGAAAATATATTTGGACCCTAACCTAGCCAACCCCACTTATAGAGCCATGATAGTTTACTACGACTTAGTATAATTATTTTGATATTTATTTTGGGATGTTATACATCCAAATAGATTTATATATAATTTTGCATATATATATGATTATATTTATAATAGCCTAATATTTTATATAGATATGGCCTTAGTCATGGTTAAGTTCTAAGATGCATAGCGACTAGAAATTTTGTTACGGTTAGTGTAGTTGTGTGCTTTGACTAGTATATTAGCCATGCTAGGGAAGACCCGGCCATAGCTATGTCCCAAGTAGGAAAACCAGGTAAAATTGTGACTTAACCCCCACCGATAATTTATTATTAGATTGTTGACTTTCTAGGAGACTCGGTTGTACCAATTTAGTCCCGACTTGACCCGAACCAAATCCAAATCTAAATAGACATGTAGTATACTCTCAAATACCTTCATGTTGATATATATATTTTGTATATATATCTTATTAATATTAATATGTTTTCAATTTTGAAAAGTTTCTATTTATAGAAAGTGTCTACGTGTAATCCTAGTGTAATCCTAGTTGGCATTAGTTTATATTTGACCAAAAGTCTAACCCAAACCTATGTAGGCATGTTGGGCATTAATATATTTTAATAAATATATATATATATTGTATATTTAATTCAGATTTAGATTGTATTTATATTTAGAAATCTAACTAGTTCCATATTGGGAAACCTTTTATTTAAATCCTCTATCAATCAATTAGCCAACTCATCAAATAACCAAATCAATCCATGTGGACCCCACATATGACCAACCAAAGATTATTTTCATGTAATTTTTGTCCAAAAATAAACTCCTACATTGGCGGGCCATGCCATGCATGGAAACACCCTCCTACATATATAAACTCAACCCATGGGCCCATATATATATCAACCCTTATCAAAACCCTAACCCTAACACCAAAACCTCTTATTTATCACCCAAGAGCAGATCCTTTACTATTCATTTCGAAAATAGCATCCCCTCTCCTCTACTACATCATTCCCTCCATCACATAACTCATCCTCCTCCATAAAGGCTCCTTCTTCCATCCAAACTCTACCAAACCAATCCTAAAAACTCTATCTTCTCCATCCAACCATCTAAAACCATTGCCAACCCCTCCAAACTCATCAAGAGAGGAGTAGCAAGCAAGGATAGCAATAAAGGTGGGAGCTTTAGCAAGGAGAAGCCTCCATAACCCAACTAGCAAGGACTTTTGGTAAGAAACCCTAATTTTTCCAACTCAAACCTATGCTATAAATCTGTAGAAATTATGGTATTAATTCTGTAGAAATAGTGTTTTGATATCTCTTGGATAGTATTTTCACCCATAAAAGTTTCATGAATTATGATAGCTATTTTTATGTTTCGGTAGAGCCAAAACTTACCACGTTGTGAAGAAACTATAAGTTTCTTTAGGAATTTTTCAAAACTGAATTTTATGTAGGTTAATATATTTAAATTAGGATTTTAAGCATTTTTTTATGAATTTATTAATTCAATTCTGGTCGAAAAAATTATAGGTCAAAACTAGTCATTTTCGGGTGACTTGTTGACCTAGAAGATTCCAAACCATTAGTACCATGAAACCCTTGCATCAAAATTTCATATTATAATATTTAGGGCATTTTAATTCTGTTTAAATTGTATTTTTAAGTATTTTTATAATTTTAGATAATTAATGAAGTTCTAGACAAATTTTGGGTAGACTAGTCAACCCGATAGACAACTAGTCATATAATTCTTTAGAAATATAAATTCTAGAAATTCTGAGATAAATCTATAGAAAATTATTTTAAATAATATTCTTATTATTTTTATATGATTTTTAAGTATATGATTGAAGTAGCAACATAACTGACTAATTGGGAGTTGGAAACCCAAAAACTGTGTTCGGTGTCTCGTGGAGCTTGTGTGTGATTGTATAGGTCTAAAGGGTTCCACGAGAAATTAAAAATAATCTTAAAACATTATCTTGACTAATTAAGTCATATTGTAAGTTCATGAGTAGTGGGTTAATTTAGTTAATTAATTATCTAGGAAGTCGTGTTCCGGCGGCGTTGACGCGGGAGCGACGTTTCAGATTCACAGCGCGACACCAGGAAAG
Source organism: Iris pallida (assembly GCA_029216955.1). Classification (NCBI taxonomy): domain Eukaryota; kingdom Viridiplantae; phylum Streptophyta; class Magnoliopsida; order Asparagales; family Iridaceae; genus Iris; species Iris pallida. The sequence continues at coordinate 2,428,815 of JANAVB010030819.1, forward strand.
TACACCTTGCCAAGCTTTACAGTATTTACATGCATTTCTATATTGCTATTTTTTACTGTCATATTTGATTCCATGTTTATCTTGCTCCATGTCTTGGTTATTCTAGTTTATGTGCACGTAGTTTTTGCTCATTTTTCATATTACTTTTTTGTCTTTATTATCTTGTTCATGTCTAGTGATAGTACTGCTATGCCTGTGCCATATTTTTCCTGACCTGATTGACCTGTACTTAACTTGGACATGACTGGATAGGCTTAACTTTCTAGTACCTTAGGAGAGAATGTTTTATTAGCCGTGGCTATCCTCTATTGTTAGTGCCTCCCCGGACTACGATAGAAAACCTATTATAGGACTGTTAGTGCCTCCCCGGACTACGGTTTTAGCCACGATTAATTCTATATTCTCATGACATGTCACCATCTGTAGAGTTCCCTTACGTGTCGTCTTTTTCTCTACTTGTTATTCCTATTTTTCTTGCATGTTATTTACTGTACTGTAGGCTTGTATATTATGTGTCTTGCTAGTCCTCTGAGGACCTGGTAATCTCTCCAAGTTATAGGCAAGCTGGTAAATTCGATGGATGGTTATGTTTTGCATCTGCAGGATTCAGGTATCGTTGGTGCATGATTTTATTTTATTATTCTCTCGTGCTGCATATTCTTATCTTGATATATTCTGCTTATTAGCCTAGTTTATTAGACTCGTGTTTCCTTTCGAGTCTATTCGGACATGTATGCTAGTGGGCTGCAGACCACGAACCATATTGTTCATTCTTGATATTTTATTATTTATTGTGGATTGAGATTAGTTAGTTGTGGTTTACTGTATTTTATAGCTTATGTATCCATACGAGGCCTATGTACTTCGTATGAATACAGCTGGCATGTCTACGTTCCTAGTCCTACGTATTTTGGGACTGGAGCGTTACATGTTTTTGTGGTGGCCCATGCAGGTCGAGTTAGCCGTTTCGGTTACGTCACTGTACCGAGCGGGCCTGCGACCTGATTAAAACCTCAAGAATCTCAATCCACAACTGCCTTGACAATTCTTTTAAAAATTTCTCTACCGCCCTTGAACTTCGTATTTGCTCTCGATTACTCTTTCTTTGCTTTCTCGTATCATTGCTTCTCGTCCCTTCCTATTTCGGAGTGACGAATAATTATGCTATATAGGATTTATCAGAAATTCTTAAGTTATAGTGTAAGTTAGTCTACTTATTGTATTATGATTGCTTGATAGATAATTGGGATTAGAGATGACATATGCCATAGGGCATCATGTGTTTGATGAGGTAGTTTAACCAAAGGTGGGTAGACGTCCTCAGTATAGAAATAAATATATGATCATGCTAGGTTATGCTCTTATGGTAGTCACTAGATCAAGAATAGAGTGATAGTTTTAGTATAGAGACTGACCCTCTAAAAGAAGAACCTAAGCATAGCCTAACCTAACCCATTACCATTATGCCATATCACTTGTAAATTTAGAATGAGACAGATTGGTAGGTATCACTTAGCTTGGTCAGGTGGAAAGAGACTTATATAGTTGTGGTAATAATATGGTTAGGAGGACAAGCCTTCAACATAATCGTTGCAAGACCGCCAAAACCAAGAAGAGCGAGTAAAGATAACCACCTATAGTTTTATGATATAGATATTGCAAAATCAAATTGGTTAGGATTGATTATTACTTGAGTTATTTGGAGAGAGCGTAATGACCTAACGTATCTCTTAAACTATTCCTAGTTACACTAGCGCGGTTTTTCGTTACTAAGGATCCTTATTTTGATTTCGAGGACGAAATTCTTTTAAGGTGGGTAGATTGTGAGGACCCTAATTTTTGGAAAAAAAATTTATTTTATAGTATTTCTAATTATTAGGTTATATTGTATATTTAATTAGGATTTTATATGTACTTTTTGTGTCTTTGATTGGTGGAGCACACGACATGCCCATTTTTCGAAAACGTCCTTTATGAGTTTTGTAGTAGACATGATGACCTTCAATTTGATATGTCATGTTCCATCCAAATTTATCCCCTAGCATCCTTTTGACTTCGTGCAACTTCGAGTCAAATATAGGCAATTAGATTATTTACCATAATTCTATACCTAGCTTCCCATGTGAGTTCGGAACTCGATATAGATCAAAAACATTTGACCCAATATATGGTTTTGATCCATTCTGAGTCTATGACACACATGCTAAGGGCGTGCCACTCAATCGAGTTTCTATGTGCTATTTAATTTTGAATGGCAGAAGAGACTCATTAGTTGACTTTTCGAGTTCGACTTGACTAGAAAATATATTTGGACCCTAACCTAGCCAACCCCACTTATAGAGCCATGATAGTTTGCTACGACTTAATATAATTATTTTGATATTTATTTTGGGATGTTATACATCCAAATAGATTTATATATAATTTTGCATATATATATGATTATATTTATAATAGCCTAATATTTTATATAGATATGGCCTTAGTCATGGTTAAGTTCTAAGATGCATAGCGACTAGAAATTTTGGTACGGTTAGTGTAGTTGTGTGCTTTGACTAGTATATTAGCCATGCTAGGGAAGATCCGGCCATAGCTATGTCCCAAGTAGGAAAACCAGGTAAAATTGTGACTTAACCCCCACCGATGATTTATTATTAGATTGTTGACTTTCTAGGAGACTCGGTTGTACCAATTTAGTCCCGACTTGACCCGAACCAAATCTAAATCTAAATAGACATGTAGTATACTCTCAAATACCTTCATGTTGATATATATTTTGTATATATATCTTATTAATATTAATATGTTTTCAATTTTGAAAAGTTTCTATTTATAGAAAGTGTCTACGTGTAATCCTAGTGTAATCCTAGTTGGCATTAGTTTATATTTGACCCAAAGTCTAACCCAAACCTATGTAGGCATGTTGGGCATTAATATAAATTTATATATATATATATATATATATATATATATATATATATATATATATATATATATATACATCTATATATATTGTATATTTAATTCAGATTTAGATTGCATTTATATTTAGAAATCTAACTAGTTCCATATTGGAAAACCTTTTATTTAAATCCTCAATCAATCAATTAGCCAACTCATCAAATAACCAAATCAATCCATGTGGACCCCACATATGACCAACCAAAGATTATTTTCATGTAATTTTTGTCCAAAAATAAACCCCTACATTGGCGGGCCATGCCATGCATGGAAATACCCTCCTACATATATAAACTCAACCCATGGGCCCATATATATAACAACCCTTATCAAAACCCTAACCCTAACACCAAAAACTCTTATTTATCACCCAAGAGCAGCTCCTTTACCATTCATTTCGAAAATAGCATCCCCTCCCCTCTACTACATCATCCCCTCCATCACATAACTCATCCTCCTCCATAAAGGCTCCTTCTTCCATCCAAACTCCACCAAACCAACCCTAAAAACTCTATCTTCTCCATCCAACCATCTAGAACCATTGCCAACCCCTCCAAACTCATCAAGAGAGGAGTAGCAAGCAAGGATAGCAATAAAGGTGGGAGCTTTAGTGTAATGCCTGTTGTTCGTACTACGTATCTGGGTATACGTATACGTATTATTTCTGTATTGCATGATCTCTTTCTTAGCTTTTATTTATGGCTTGGTTTATTTCATGGGTCGGTTCGGCTTGGTTTACTTGGTTCATCATGAACCAAGGTGAACCCCTACCAACCTACCACCACCCATAGTATTTATTAACCCATTCTTCCTTCTCTCTCTTCATTACTCTCTTCTTCTCCACCATTAACTTCTTCACCTACCAGAGAGAGGGAGAGAGAGGTCTAGGCAAGTGCAACTTGCTTCATGGAGGAACCCTAATTTTATTGCTTTATTCTCTTTCTTACAGCATTTTAACTTACTTTAGTACTTGGCATTTCCACTTTCCATGGCTAGATTCTTGTAGATCTAAGTTTACTTTATTTTCGGAATTCTTGGGTTTTGATCTATTTAATCTTGTTATTTTTAAGTTTTGATGTTTCCATGTGGTAGAGTATTTCATTATGCCCTGTTTTGACCTATGGAAGTCTGGATTTCGACCTCGGATGAAGGAATTGTGAAGCTTTGAAGCTGTAGATTTCCTGGCTCTTCTCCTCGGACAAGTGAGGAAGAAGAGCAGTACTTGACCGCATGAATTTTCATGCGGCAAGTTCTGGCCGCATGGCTATATTCGCCGCATAAGCCACTTTAGCCGCTTGGAAATTAGCTTTAGCCGCATGAGGCTGAGACTCTCCTAGCCGCATAGAGTTCTGCTCATAGCCAGCTGCATATGTCAGGTTACCTCGGAGCCGCATGCGACCCATCTCTTTCTGGCCGCATAAGACTCCGTTCGACCCGGCCGCATGAGTGCTTCCCGCCAGCCGCATCGGCTCGGCTTCCAGCCAGCCGCATGGGGCCCCTTTTTCCCGAACTGCATACGCATACATTCGCTTCCAGCCGCATATGTACAGCCCCTCCCGGCCGTATGAGTACTCTCCCCTTCTGAGCCACATAGGCATTGCTCTCCGCTGCCGTATGGGACTCCGCCCAACCTGAGCCGCATTAACTTAAGCACTCGCTGGCCGCATAAACCGCAGTCTCCCACTGCCGTATAAGACCGAACCCAGCCAGCCGCATGTGCGCCCATCACTCCCAGCCACATGACCCTTTCATAGCTTGTATTTTTATGAATATTTTAATTATTACTATTATACCCATGCCATGTAGCTCTCAGTATAACTTGAGTTCCTATGGCATACACCTTACCTTTATTGTATATTTTTTTTATGTCCATTTTATATCCTTACGCCTTTTGTCCTGAACTTGATAAATCACGATTTGATTGAAATGACAATTGTACATGACATGGTGTGACTAGTAACCTGACATGACCTGCTAGTGGCCCGTTGCGGCGCACTCCTGACAAGTGAACTTGCCATGATAACCTGACATGATATATCTTGATAAGCTGTTACGATAGCTACCTGATATGACATGACCTGAATAAGTAACCTGGACACCATGGGCACTTGTGCTTGTACAAATAATCCAGTCCTGTCTTGCATTATGTCTAGGAGGGAACTCCTGAGTACCACGGTCAGGAGTACCTACTGAAATGGACTAAGGCTAAAAACTAGATTAATACATTCGTCATAAAGAGATCTCCCAGCTACAGGCAATCCCGTTACCTGGGCGCGCCTGGGATCTGTAGCCTGCCGTCGAGTAGGGCACATTTCCAGCACACTGTCATGTGTTGCACCCTTCAAGCTACCTAAGGGTACATGCATTTCCTGGACGATGTACCCACCTGAATTCAACCCCTAATTTTTGTCCTGGGTAACCTGGATGGTTTGCAGGGCTTGTGGCTGTGGAATAATCTCACTGTATCTTGCTAGTAACTAGGCCTGTAATAACCCTAGCTAGTTAAAGCATCAAGCCGTAATTCTTGCTTGGCCGTGAAATGATTGGATGGAGTCTAACCAGTCTAGTCTTGTCCTGATCCTGTTCCAGATTGCTGTATGACCTGAATGCCTGTATTTATTTTACCGATAAATGGTGAGAATCCCCAGTTCTGTTCAGACGAAGGGTTACAACCCCGGTCCTTGTTTGGTTTACGGGTTGTAACCTGGTTATCTGAATAGTTCCATGGTTATCTCGTCGTATATCATCCTGATGTATTTTCTTTAATTCCAGTTCTTACTTTTATTATTATCTTCTGTGCTAATTGCTGGTTTTAGTTCCTAAGTGAAGCTTCCTTTGTGGCACTTGCTCTTTCTGGGGTCTGACCCAGCTGGTTTTGTATGGCCAGATTTCGGAGCAGCTCCAGAGGATCTACCAATCTTCCAGTCCGATGGTGGCGACTAGACATAACCAGGGCAACGAGTGGGTTTATTTTTGATCTTCCACTTTATTGTAAAAATATTCTTTTGAGGCATTTAGCCGACGAGCACCTGTTTAGCTCGATTGTACTTACTTACTGTCTGCCTACGGGCTGTAACATGATCGACAGATCCTAGGGTTGATCACGTATGACTAAACTCTTGCTAGTCCTAATATTTTGTAACGACTAGCTTCATGATCAGCTGAATATGTAATATTTGGGATGCCTTATTGTTGTATATTTAATGATCATACATCTTGTGACTTTTATTTACTTGTTCGTGATTGAGACACTAGGCTTGTTCATGACCATATGAGACTGTTGGCTTGTAGTAAACCCTCATGTATCTAGACAGCCGTGACCGTATAGCGAGATGGATTCTATTTCATATACATAGCTGGCTATGTCTGCCCCCGCTCTCCAGTATTCTGGTTCTGGGGCGTGACATTTAGCAAGGAGAAGCCTCCATAACCCAACTAGCAAGGACTTTTGGTAAGAAACCCTAATTTTTCCAACTCAAACCTATACTATAAATCAATAGAAATTATGGTATTAATTATGTAGAAATAGTGTTTTGATGTCTCTTGGGTAGTATTTTCACCCATAAAAGTTTCATGAATTATGATAGCTATTTTCATGTTTCGGTAGAGCCAAAACTTACCACGTTGTGAAGAAACTATAAGTTTCTTTAGGAATTTTTCAAAACTGAATTTTATGTAGGTTAATATTTTTAAATTAGGATTTTTAAGCATTTTTTCACGAATTTATTAATTCAATTCTGGTCGGAAAAATTATAGGTTAAAACTAGTCATTTTCGGGTGACTTGTTGACCTAGAAGATTCTAAACCATTAGTACCATGAAATCCTTGCATCAAAATTTCATATTATAATATTTAGGTCATTTTAATTCTATTTAAATTGTATTTTTGAGGATTTTCATAATTTTAGATAAGTAATGAAGTTCTAGACAAATTTTGGGTAGACTAGTCGACCCGATAGACAACTAGTCGTATAATTCTTTAGAAATATAAATTCTAGAAATTCTGAGATAAATCTATAGAAAATTATTTTAAATAATATTCTTATTATTTTTATATAATTTTTAAGTATATGATTGAAGTAGCAACATAACTGACTAATTGGGAGTTAGAAACCCAAAAACTGTGTTCGGTGTCTCGTGGAGCCTGTGTGTGATTGTATAGGTCTAAAGGGTTCCACGAGAAATTAAAAATAATCTTAAAACATTATCTTGACTAATTAAGTCATATTGTAAGTTCATGAGTAGTGGGTTACTTTAGTTAATTAATTATCTAGGAAGTCGGGTTCCGGCGGCGTTGACGCGGGAGCGACGTTTCAGATTCACAGCGCGACACCAGAAAAGTACACCTTGCCAAGCTTTACAGTATTTACATGCATTTCTATATTGCTATTTTTTACTGTCATATTTGATTCCATGTTTATCTTGCTCCATGTCTTGGTTATTCTAGTTTATGTGCACGTAGTTTTTGCTCATTTTTCATATTACTTTTCTGTCTTTATTATCTTGTTCATGTCTAGTGATAGTACTGCTATGCCTGTGCCATATTTTTCCTGACCTGATTGACCTATACTTAACTTGGACATGACTGGATAGGCTTAACTTTCTAGTACCTTAGGAGAGAATGTTTTATTAGCCGTGGCTATCCTCTATTGTTAGTGCCTCCCCGGACTACGATAGAGAACCTATTATAGGACTGTTAGTGCCTCCCCGGACTACGGTTTTAGCCACGATTAATTCTATATTCTCATGACATGTCACCATCTGTAGAGTTCCCTTACGTGTCGTCTTTTTCTCTACTTGTTATTCCTATTTTTCTTGCATGTTATTTACTGTACTGTAGGCTTGTATATTATGTGTCTTGCTAGTCCTCTGAGGACCTGGTAATCTCTCCAGGTTATAGCCAAGCTGGTAAATTCGATGGATGGTTATGTTTTGCTTCTGCAGGATTCAGGTATCGTTGGTGCATGATTTTATTTTATTATTCTCTCGTGCTGCATATTCTTATCTTGATATATTCTACTTATTAGCCTAGTTTATTAGACTCGTGTTTCCTTTCGAGTTTATTTGGACATGTATGCTAGTGGGCTGCAGACCACGAACCATATTGTTCATTCTTGATATTTTATTATTTATTGTGGATTGAGATTAGTTAGTTGTGGTTTACTGTATTTTACAGCTTATGTATCCATACGAGGCCTATGTACTTCGTATGAATACAGCTGACATGTCTACGTTCCTAGTCCTACGTATTTTGGGACTGGGGCATTACAATACCCTTTAAGGTTGTTGCCGAAGGATACATACCCTTCCCTCTTCATCGATAGTGATGCGAAAAGATTTGCGTCTCCTGTCATATGTCGCGAGCATCCACTATCGAGAATCCACTTACTCTTAGTTGAAGAGGGAAGGTCCACCTACATCAAGAGTAGGTGTGACCTTTGGTACCCAAGTTCTTGAGGGTCCTAAAAAGTTAGTTTTCGGCAACCATGCATATATGTTTCTATCTACTAATCTCCTAACTCTACATTGTGGTGAAATGTGTCCATGTAGTCCACAATAAGTACAAATAGTATTCCTATTTATGTTAGGAGTATGTTGATGATGTCTATATGTAGAGTGGTGTGGAGTAGCATGATGATGATGTCTATATGTAACATGGTAAGAGTGGTGTGGAGCAAGATAATGACTATATGTGGCTGCAGGATGATGTTTATATCCATTAGCAGTATGATGGTGATTTTGTTTATGTGCAACATAGTGATGATTGTATCTATGTGTAGCATGGTGATTTTGTGTCATATGAGAATTATTTCTATGTGCATGTGGTTTATGTGCTTTATGAAAGTGGGTGTACATATAAGCATGATTACGTGCTGCAGGTGGATGACGTGGTTGACTAGTATGAGTAGTGTCATGCTTTGTGTGTGTCTCATGTGATTGGGTTTGAGGTTGAGCAACCTGTTTTCCCAATCTAGTCTCTAATTTCTTAGAGACAGCCTGCAGTTCATTAATCTTAGTATTCAAACCATAAATCTTAGTGATAGAGATCTTGTGTCTATTTTTTTCTTCAGCGATCTCAGTATTGAGTGCTGTGATCTCTTGTGTTTGCTTTTTTATACGTGTTTCGGCATCATGTATGCTTAATTTAAGCTTAGACACCTCATTTGTGACTTCCGTGGGTGAAGTGTCTCTAATGTTATCAAGCAATGAAGAGAGTCTTTGAATCTCGACTTCATAACTTTTAATCTTCTCCTTGGCGTGTTTATATTTACTAATGACTTTCTTGTGGTCATTGAGTAAATCATTGAATGCATCACCAAGTTCGTCAAAAGTGAAATCATCGCGAGTTTCGCTAGTTACCTTGTCGGATGTAGCCATTAGGCAAACATTGGCGGTGTCTTGAGGAGAGTCCTTTTCTTCTTCGGAGTCACTAGCTTCGCTTTCATGCCAAATACTTGTGTTGGCATATTTTCTTGAGGAAGCCTTCTTGTATGGTTTCTCATATCGGTTGCTCTTCTTTGCGAATAGACAGTCTTTTCGGACGTGTTCAGCCTTCTTGCAACCGTAGCATGTTGGCTCTTCTTCATCATCTTCTTGTGGTTCCTTCTTTCTTCGATTGAAGCGAAGGAATTTCTTGATGTTGCGGACAAGGAGAGCTTGATCTTCACCTTCCGAGTTGTCGTCATCCGTCTCTTCAGGATCAGCCCTTCGTCGGTGAGCTTTAAGGGCAATCTCCTTTGCCTTAGGAGCAGGCTCTTCGAAGTCTTTGAGGTCAAGCTCATGAGTCATCAGCTTTCCCATCAAAGTCTCCATGGACATAGTCGTGAGATCATTTCCCTCTATGATGGCGGTCACCTTAGGGTTCCAAATCTTTGGTAGCCTCCTAAGTATCTTGCGGATCTTCTCGTGATTTGTATATTGTTTGCCGAGAGAAGACAATGGGTTTATGATGTCGAGAAATCTTGTAATCATTTGTGTGATCGTCTCATTTGGCTTTATCTTGAAAGCCTCATATTCTTGAGTGAGATGACTTATTTTTGACTCCTTCACTTGAGTGGTTCCTTCATGCGTCACTTCTAGAAGTCTCCATACTTCGTGAGAGGTGGTGCATGTTGAGACCCTGTTGAACTCATTCCTGTCTATAGCACAGAATAAAGCATTAATAGCTCTTGCGTCTAGACTCGCCTGTTTCTTCTCCTCGTCAGAATATTTGTCATGGGTTTTCTCAACGAGATCACCATTGACAACTATCCTGGCGGGCTTTTTGTAACCATTGGTGACAATGGTCCACAGGTCGAAGTCTAGCGACTTGAAATAAAAACTCATCCTTGTTTTCCAATAGGTGTAGTTAGTTCCATCAAATAGGGGAGGCCTATGAGTGGACTGCCCTTCACCGTGATTGAAAATCATAGATTGTGTGGTTGCCATGGATCAGCTCTAGGATGTTAGTCCTTGTTGAGAGAACAGAGCTCTGATACCAATTGAAGAACAAATAGGCAACTCTAGAAGGGGGTGAATAGAGTTTATGACAATAATGTCCAATTAAAAATTAAACTCTTTCACCAACAGTAAATAATCAGAGTAAATGTGGAAATAGTAAAGAGCAAGAAAGCATACACAAACACAGCCGATTTTAACCTGGTTTCCCTCGTGGAGGACTAGTCCAGGCCTGAGAACTCTAGCTCAGGATTAAATCCATTATTTGTGAAATAGTAGTTACACCCCGTGCCTTTTCTTCAGAAGAGCACGTTAACTTCTTACAAAGATCGCAGTGGCGATGCTTGGAATTTTCCAAGTGATTTCTTGAACTCTTGCACAAACTCCTAACTGAAAAGTACTGAGCACTTTGAGGCTTAAGGAGCTTGTGGCTAGTAGATGAGAAGGGTATAGCTTGTATAGGGCTTTAGAGAGAAGAGAAGAGAAGATTGGATGAATAAAAATGAAAAAATTTATGGCCTATTTATAGGATAATATACAGGCAGAATTCGGCCAGAATTCTGGTTGGAACATTCAAATATTTGGCCGTTGGACAACTTGTATGTCACCCCCAGTTTTCAGAAACAGGAGTATTTTTGTCATTTTACATTTTTGAATATTTTTAAAATTTATTTTATTATTTATGATATTATTTTGGGGTTGAAATTTATTTTATTATTTATGATATTGTTTTGGGGTTATTTGAGTCGGGTTCGAATTTTAACTCAATCCGACTTAAAACGGGGAACTGGGGGTAGTTTGACTCTAGTGGGACCCACACACTAGTTAGGCATGGCCCACATGATATTAATTTTAGTCCACATGATAGAAATATTTTAGTTAGAGGTTAGACTAATTATTATGGATAAGGTTAGTGTGATTAGAGACTTTAGAATGACTAATTTAGCCCCAACCAATTAGCCCTTTCCTAATACTCATAGAATAGGTTAGTGGAGGCATTTTGGACCTTACCATAATAGGACAAATAGCCCCATATGGCCAGCCACTTTGGGAGAGGATAGGCTCAAGTTCATTTCATTATTCTCATCCACACTCTCTCTCTTGTTCTTTTCCAAATTTCTATAGAGCAATTCCTAGCAATTTCTCCACAAAATCCTTCCATTTCGCCACCAAATATTCTTCTTTCCTTCTCCATTCTAGCCAAGGGGGAAGCTACCCAAGTTTGGGAGGATTCGGAGCTCGTTCGTGTCCTTTTGGAATCTCTACGTGTCGGTGTCGCTCCGGGAAGGCTTTTCTTCGATTCGATCTACCGGGAGGTATAAATCCCTTCTCCTTTTCATTTCCTCATGCATATAGGTCTATTTTGAACCCATAGGAATGACCCCCATGGTTGTATCTCCATTTGTGTCCATTTCGTGTACATTTGGAGGTCATAGGAGTGTCCTTTGTGTTGTGGTTGTGTCCATGTAGGAAAACCCCAAATTTGGACACACTATGTGTTGTTGTTATGTATGAATGAATTATTACATATTTAATCTCATATTTTTGTATTGGAGATGTGTTCTATAGTGTCTCATATATATATATTAGTGTAGAGAGTGAGTTCTTGATATATTATGTTATATACTTGTGTTCTTTTGTCTCAAACTACCCAAATCCGTCATGATTTTTATCCACGTTTTTAATTTCAGCTCTAAATTAGAAATGTCATAACTTCTAGCTAAAAGCTCGGTTTAATCTCCCGTTTTTTTAAAAGAAGTGTATTGAAGTTAGCTTTCCAAAAACATATATTAATAGGCCTAATTCTTTCTGTAACTTTCTGGAGAATTATTTGAGTGTCAGCTGTACGAAAAACAAACGCGTTCTCGGTGTTTTCGCGATTCCGGGAGTTTCCGGAAACGAAAACGCGATCCGTTTGAAGTTTCAGAAAGCTAACACATAGATCTATAACATACTTTAATTCTAGATTTTAATTCATGCTGAGATGGTACAGTATTGATTATTAGTAGGAGTTACTATTCGACATATGCATTTTGTGCACCCTTGTGTGTAATATAATGTTCTATTTGATTTTTAACCCATGTTAATGTATATACATTATGTAATTAAATAGAGAATGCAAGCATAAGTAAATGTTTAAATAAATGATGTATGTGGTGTAAGTATCCTATCTAATGTAAGCATGTATAAGTATTGCTTGTAATGAATATGTAGGTTCCATAGTATATAATGTATGGTGCATATAGTAGTGCAAGAGAATAAATAAATGATGAATGAATGCAAGCATGAATGTAATGTAATAATAGATGTAATGTATGCAATATACAAGTTAATGAGATGTAATGTTCTATGTTAATACAAATCCTATATTACCTCATGTACCCCTTAGGCCCTTATACTATGTAGACACTATCACACTTGACACTTTGTTCACTTACACTTTGACACTCTTTGATATGTATACACTATGTATGCCCATTTAACCCTCACTTGCCCCTTTGCCATGTTCACATACACACACATAGCCTCTTAAATAAGTATTTATGAATACAGTTAACTTAATTATGTATGTATATTATATATATGTTAGCATATTGTGTTGTAATATATAAGTTTATATAACTATTTGAAATGCCATGATTATAGACCTAATGTTGAATACCAATATATGCATGTGTATATATGTGTAGACATATATAGTTTAAAGTAATAGATTACCTAGTGTATATCCAATGTAAATTCTTGCCTATTTGAGTATTGAATAATTGCATGCTATATAGAGTTGGGTGTATGTTGGCTTGTATAGCCTTGTATTGATGTGTGCTTGCTAGGATAGTCTTGGTTAGGTCTAGTAAGACTTGCTGGGTTAGGACATAACCTAGTTTGACCTAGTTTGACTAGTACAGTTGACCAGAGTTGACCAAGGGTTGACTTTGGCCTAGTTTGACCTAGATTCATGTAGAATATATTGTAGTACTTTATATTACCCTTCTGGACATGTTGTGACTTGTGCTGTTCTAATTAGGAGCTAGACACCACTCCTCGGACAGTACATTTATCTTGGACACTCAGATAGCAGGCGAGTACATTCTCTGATCTTTTTATACTTACCTGGATTATATTCTTGCTCTAGATTACTCTACATGATGCTGACACGTATCTTCACGGATTAATACTATATGGATCCCTTCCTAAGATGTTATCCCTCTACGGGTGCATCGGGTATTTTATGTTCATGTACTTTATCATGTACATCAGGTACTCCTTGTACTCGTACTAGTTCATATTTTTACATGTTCTCATATGCTTTATCACGTGCCTCATGTACTACTCATTACATGAGTTCACGTATCCTTAGCTGTATTCATGTGCTTATAACGTAACTTGAATGGATCCTTGTATATTAATTGGGGTGGGGTGAGTAGAATTGGTTATGTGATCATTATCCCCAGTAGCTGTATAAATGTGCCTCTTATTTGTATTCATGTGCCCCTAAGCCGTTTACATAACCATATTATACTCTAAATCACGTAGCCACTTACAGTCTCTACTATCATGTATTTACTTTCAGTTACAAAATATCTCATGTTTACTCGTACTTCCTTTTTAGCACTTCCTGTATTTTACTCTATTGCATGATTTATACTCCTAACCTGCTATGAACTGTTTTGAGAGATATGTGCTCGCTCCTGTTCTGACTGGACCTGTTGATAAATTTTACAGATAGCCTGGGATTGCCTGCTAGCCTAGAGGAGACAAAGTAGAGGTTGTTTAGATAGTTATTTCATTTTGTCTGGAGTTGTATTTACTTGTGGATTACTGTATTTGAGTTTTGAGATGTATTTCTGGGATTATGTATCTTAGACACTTAGACTTCTATCTCCTGTATCTCTTTTGGATTTCATGTTTATCTATCTTTATCATTCTACCTTAGATTATGATTGAGTTGTACCTCTGTGTTGGCCTCCTTATGGAGAGTATTCATATTATGCTAGTTATAGTTCATGACCTAGAACAGCGTTCTACCGTCGACACAGCGGCGTAGGTTGGGCGTTGTTACGTACTCGTACCCTCACGGTGGGTGCGGGTCGTGACACGTTTTTAGTGGTGGCCCATGCAGGTCGAGTTTATGTAGTGGTATTCGAACTAGTGTACCACTACAGCCTGCAGTAGGAATAGGATATATTTTGAAGGTACTCAATCACGGTTAGGACTCCTTGAGAGATTCCTGGGACTACCCTTGAGAATCTTATTTTAACTTCGATTTGAAATCTATTTTTCCCTGATTTGATTTACCTTTACTTCCTGTTATTGAACTTGATTTTGATGGATTATTGTTGAATTTTGAATCTTGATGATAGTGGTTGAATTTGAGTCTGTATTTTTATGATTTTTGATGGATTATTATTGAATTTTGAATCTTGGTGATAGTGGTTGAATTTGAGTCTGTATTTTTATGATTTTTGATGGATTATTGTTGAATTTTGAATCTTGATGTTAGTTGTTGAATTTGAGTTTGTATTTATATATATATGTACATTTTTTTGGAATTAAGGTATAACCTGATAACATACTTGATAAGGACAGTGAGAAAGGTAAAAGTCTACTTTATTATGGAATTTAGAATTTATTGCAGTCATATTTGCTAGCATGACAAGGACGTAGAGCCTGATATAGCTATACTTATCTTAGTTATGAAATCTAGATTTTCTTGCAGCCATACCAGGTGGCGTGGTAAGAATTCTAGATAACATGATTATAGGGGTATGCCTTATTATGGACTCTATCGTTTATTACAGCTATGCTTATTGGCGTGGCAGAATTCTGACAACATAATTTCAAGAAGACGCATATGATTATCAGATTGTACCTTAAATATTTTTGAACATGTTTTCTCTACTTTTGTTTCAGTCCTTCAAAAAAAAAGAGAGAGAATTGTTATTTGTTGTTTTATTTTGTTTCTCATTTATTTAACTTAGGAGTAGCTTTAGCTGAATTTATAAATTTTGTGTAACTTCTTACTATGAAATTCTTCTTAATACAATGAATCGATGATTTTGCTAGACTTTATCTTGGATTTGAAAATTTAGCTCTGGGTTTCAAAATGGGTTTTTCTTTTAAACAGATAAGCAAAAACAGATTTTATCGTTATTTCTTTCTTGCTATTATTCTTGTATTAAATAATAATAATAATAATACTGTCTTGATTACGTCAATCACCTGCTTGCAACCTTGGTAGGAATCTAATTGTTGGTCTTAACGTAGAATTAAAATTTTATATTGGGACATGAGAATATATATGAATATATATAGTGGACACTTTCCTGACACTTATACATGCTACACTTGATTTCTACCTATCTGAATACATATTAATATGTCGTTAATGTTTAAATTTTTAAAATCCCAATATTTCCGATTCTCTGCTTTTCCTAGCTTAACTCGTAATTTAAATATAAAATTTCATGATAATAGTTTATTTATATCACTGCACATGTATGTTATACGTAGGGTTTCAATTCAAATTTTTTTTTTGGTTGAGTTTTGTGTTTAAATTTGTCAAATCTGAGACTATGTGCATATTAACCCTTAATACAGGATTTTAAATGTTAGTTCAAATTGATTGTTTTAAATGTAATATTTAAAGCTGTGTACATTGTTGTTGTAGGGATATAAATTTAGGTTCCATATTCTTACATGTTAGGTTGTGATAAACATTGAGTTGGTTTTGATGTACAAATTCTCCAAAATCCTGAAAACTGAATACATGTTAACATTTTTACATTAATTTCCATGTTTAGTTCAATTTCAGATTTAACATGTAATATTGAACTGTAAGCGTAGATAAATATATTGATAGTATATTAGGGTTTCATTTCTATCATGTTAGGATGTATTGAGAGCATTGAGATTAGTTGTGATGTTTCAAACTCCTAAAATTTGAAATTGCATTATGTTAATATTGTACTGGTTTAAATGTTAGCTTATTTTCAGATTTTGTATGTAAATGCTGAACTAAAACTGGGTTTAACCTTTCAATACTAAGCTATAACCCTGTACAAGGACACACACACACCCTAACTTAGTATACCCTGTCATGTAACCTAACTCTTCCTCTCTATGTCATGATTATATATCTATATAGATATATAGAGCTTAGGCATACATGTTATAATGTATATACATACATAACTAAATCTCTACCTCTTTATATATACATATATACATGGTTAGCCATGCATGTTATGAGCAAATGAGTTGTGTATTGTAGATTGTTTAACCAATATGACATGATTAGTGTAACTTGATAGTTATTTTTTGAAACCCCAAATCCTCCTATGCACTTTCATGTATATTTCACATACACACACGCCTATTATCTAACCATATGAACATGTCCACATATACCCATACACACACGAACTACATAACTTGTACATAATGCTAGCTTTTCCCTCTCTAACGCTATACATATAAATATATTGTGATTGGATTTCCATGTAATTGGCTTTCATTCTTTGACTTTTGATTTTGATTTTCTTGAATAGTACCCCTTATTAGATAAATGGTAGTTAACTTTGTTTTATTTTGATAAGTACCAGTTTTCATATAGGATGGTAGACTGCCTTACAGTCTTGATGATTGTTATTTCTGTATCTTTTCTAGTTTAGCACCCTAGATTGCTTGTGTGTTTTGGTACCATATGACCGTTTTGGTCTAGCATGACTAGTATACCTAGATGAGACTTTCACTACCACCGTATGCCATAACCCTGTATGTCATCCTTTTAAATCATATGATTGTTTAAGTTCTGAGACTTTGATTGTGGGGGATTTGACCTAGAAGGAGTATGAACATTTTAATTTTGAGGATGAAATTTTTCTAAGGTGGGTAGACTTGTAACACCCAGTTCTCTAAAATGAGGGTAATTTTAAAATTTTGTAATTTTAATCATTTATTGATTTGACATTTAAATCATGATATGATTTTTGGTAATTTTTAAATTATTTTAAAACTATTTAAAATTATGACTTGTAATTTTGATGTTTTGCTAGTGAAACCCTAGAGACTGTTTGACCTAGAGCCTAACCATGTAATTAGGATATTTTAATGTTATTTCTGGCCTAAGAATATTTTGCATTTGACCTCTTTGAATTATTTTGATATTTATTGCGTTGGTGATTGTTGATTTTGACCTTTGATATGTGTGATTTTGTGATGGTTTTGTGTCCGTATCGGACACGTATCAGTTTTTATTTACAAATGTTTGATGTGCCTCAAAGAGATTTTTTTTTATTGCTGATTTTTTTTTGAAAAGTATTTGAATGAGATTGTTTTCTGCATGTGTTTCCTGTGATTGCTTTGTTTTAATTTCGAGTACGAAATTTTTTTAAGGTGGATAGATTTGTCACCCCCAGTTTTCAGAAACAGGGATATTTTTGTCATTTTACATTTTTGAATAATTTTAAAATTTATTTTATTATTTATGATATTATTTTGGGGTTGAAATTTATTTTATTATTTATGATATTGTTTTGGGGTTATTTGAGTCGGGTTCGAATTTTAACTCAATCCGACTTGAAACGGGACCCGGGGGTAGTTTGACTCTAGTGGGACCCACACACTAGTTAGACATGGCCCACATGATATTAATTTTAGTCTACATGATAGAAATATTTTAGTTAGAGGTTAGACTAATTATTATGGATAAGGTTAGTGTGATTAGAGACTTTAGAATGACTAATTTAGCCCCAACCAATTAGCCCTTTCCTAATACTCATAGAATAGGTTAGTGGGGGCATTTTGGACCTTACCATAATAGGATAAATAGTCCCATATGGCCAGCCACTTTGGGAGAGGATAGGCTCAAGTTCATTTCATTATTCTCATCCACACTCTCTCTCTTGTTCTTCCCCAAATTCCTATAGAGCAATTCCTAGCAATTTTTCCACAAAATCCTTCCATTTTGCCACCAAATCTTCTTCTTTCCTTCTCCATTCTAGCCAAGGAGGAAGCTACCCAAGTTTGGGAGGATTCGGAGCTCGTTCGTGTCCTTTTGGAATCTCTACGTGTCGGTGTCACTCCGGGAAGGCTTTTCTTCGATTCGATCTACCGGAAGGTATAAATCCCTTCTCCTTTTCATTTCCTCATGCATATAGGTCTATTTTGAACCCATAGGAATGACCCCATGGTTGTATCTCCATTTGTGTCCATTTCGTGTCCATTTGGAGGTCATAGGAGTGTCCTTTGTGTTGTGGTTGTGTCCATGTAGGAAAACCCCAAATTTGGACACACTATGTGTTGTTGTTATGTATGAATGAATTATTACATATTTAATCTCATATTTTTGTATTGGAGATGCGTTCTATAGTGTCTCATATATATATATTAGTGTAGAGAGTGAGTTCTTGATATATTATGTTATATACTTGTGTTCTTTTGTCTCAAACTACCCAAATCCGTCATAATTTTTATCCACGTTTTTAATTTCAGCCCTAATTTAGAAATGTCGTAACTTCTAGCTAAAAGCTCGGTTTAATCTTTCGTTTTTTTTAAAAGAAGCGTATTGAAGTTAGCTTTCCAAAAACATATATTAATAGGCCCAATTCTTTCTGTAACTTTCTGGAGAATTATTTGAGTGTCAGCTGTACGAAAGACAAACGCGTTCTCGGTGTTTTCGCGATTCCGGGAGTTTCCGAAAACGAAAACGCGATCCGTTTGAAGTTTCAGAAAGCTAACACATAGATCTATAACATACTTTAATCCTAGATTTTAATTCATGCTAAGATGGTATAGTATTGATTATTAGTAGGAGTTACTATTCGGCATATGCATTTTGTGCACCCTTGTGTGTAATATAATATTCTATTTGATTTTTAACCCATGTTAATGTATATACATTATGTAATTAAATAGAGAATGCAAGCATGAGCAAATGTTTAAATAAATGATGTATGAGGTGTAAGTATCATATCTAATGTAAGCATGTATAAGTATGGCTTGTAATGAATATGTAGGTTCCATAGTATGTAATGTATGGTGCATATAGTAGTGCAAGAGAATAAATGAATGATGAATGAATGCAAGCATGAATGTAATGTAATAATAGATGTAATGTATGCAATATACAAGTTAATGAGATGTAATGTTCTATGTTAATACAAATCCTATATTACCTCATGTACCCCTTACACTATGTAGACACTATCACACTTGACACTTTGTTCACTTATACTTTGACACTCTTTGATATGTATACACTATGTATGCCCATTTAACCCTCACTTGCCCCTTTGCCATGTTCACATACACACACATAGCCTCTTAAATAAGTATTTATGAATACAGTTAACTTAGCTATGTATGTATATTATATATATGTTAGCATATTGTGTTGTAATATATAAGTTTATATAGCCATTTGAAATACCATAATTATAGACCTAATGTTGAATACCAATATATGCATGTGTATATATGTATAGACATATATAGTTTAAAGTAATAGATTACCTAGTGTATATCCAATGTGAATTCTTGCCTATTTGAGTATTGAATAATTGCATGCTATATAGAGTTAGGTGTATGTTGGCTTGTATAGCCTTGTATTGATGTGTGCTTGCTAGGATAGTCTTGGTTAGGCCTAGTAAGACTTGCTGGGTTAGGACATGACCTAGTTTGACCTAGTTTGACTAGTACAGTTGACCAGAGTTGACCAAGGGTTGACTTTGGCCTAGTTTGACCTAGATTCATGTAGAATACATTGTAGTGCTTTATATTACCCTTCTGGACATGTTGTGACTTGTGCTGTTCTAATTACGAGCCAGACACCACTCCTCGGACAGTACATTTATCTTGGACACTCAGATAGCAGGCGAGTACATTCTCTGATCTTTTCATACTTACTTGGATTATATTCTTGCTCTAGATTACTCTACATGATGTTGACACGTATCTTCACGAATTAATACTATATGGATCCCTTCCTGAGATGTTATCCCTCTACGGGTGCATCGGGTATTTTATGTTCATGTACTTTATCATGTGCATCAGGTACTCCTTGTACTCGTACTAGTTCATATTTTTACATGTTCTCATGTGCTTTATCACGTGCCTCATGTACTACTCATTACATGAGTTCACGTATCCTTAGCTGTATTCATGTGCTTATAACGTAACTTGAATGGATCCTTGTGTATTAATTGGGGCGGGGTGAGTAGAATTGGTTATGTGATCATTATCCCCAGTAGCTGTATAAATATGCCTCTTATTTGTATTCATGTGCCCCTAAGCCGTTTACATAACCATATTGTACTCTAAATCACGTAGCCACTTACAGTCTCTACTATCATGTATTTACTTTCAGTTACAAAATATCTCATGTTTACTCGTACTTCTTTTTTAGCACTTCCTGTATTTTACTCTATTGCATGATTTATACTCCTAACCTGCTATGAACTGTTTTGAGAGATATGTGCTCGCTCCTGTCCTGACTGGACCTATTGATAAATTTTATAGATAGCCTGGGATTGCCTGCTAGCCTAGAGGAGACACAGTAGAGGTTGTTTAGATAGTTATTTCATTTTGTCTGGAGTTGTATTTACTTGTGGATTACTGTATTTGAGTTTCGAGATGTATTTCTGGGATTATGTATCTTAGACACTTAGACTTCTATCTCATGTATCTCTTTTGGATTTCATGTTTATCTATCTTTATCATTCTACCTTAGATTGTGATTGAGTTGTACCTCTGTGTTGGCCTCCTTATGGAGAGTATTCATATTATGCTAGTTATAGTTCATGACCTAGAACAGCGTTCTACCGTCGACACTGCGGCGTAGGCTGGACGTTGTTACGTACTCGTACCCTCACGGTGGGTGCGGGTCGTGACATTGTATCCAGCCTACCCTAAAAATTAGGGTCTTGGAATTTAGAGGCAGAGTTCGGCCCGAACTCTATGTAGAGGCAGAGTTCGGCCCGAACTCTGTCTCCAGAGCACAGAATAGGTCCAATGGGCCAATGGACTGTTTGGATGTTTGGTGGGGATTTTGGTTTGAGGTATAGGTATAGTCTAAGTCTCAAAATGCTCAGCACAGCTCAGTTTACAAAAATCTAGACTCAAATAAAGTATAAAATACAGACTCAAACTATGAAGCATTGCAGGTGCGAGCTGTCGTCTGGCTTGTACCGAATTCAGTCTTCATGTGTCGTATTGAAATATTGAAAGTATCATGTTGTCAATTTTATCAATATATGGTTGACTGTGATTTTGTGTCAACAGAACATGATCAGAGAGATGCTAAGGATTGCACAAGACCGCCAAAAGAATTGGCCGGACAGCAGGCGTCGAATCTTGGAGTTTGAGGCCGGAGATCAGGTATTTGTCAGAATATCATCTACCAGAGGCACAATCAGATTCGGCCAAGCTGGGAAGCTGAGTCCCCGCTATATTGGTCCGTTTGAGGTACTAAGCAGAATTGGAGAAGTAGCATACAAAGTGGCTCTACCACCCATTCTTAAGGCGTGCACAACGTCTTTCACGTATCGCAGCTGAGACGTTACGTAGAGAACCCGAACCATGTAGTGGATCATTCAGAACTGGAAGTTGGACCCAGCCTCGCCGTACTAGAGCAACCAGTGGAGATCATAGACCGCATAGAGAAGAGATTGAGGCGCGCAGTGATCCTACTAGTCAAGATAGCTTGGCGTCACCACTCCCCAAGCGTGGCTACCTAGGAGCGAGAGGACGAGATGAGAGAGAAGTATCCTCATCTCTTCTAGGCATGTCCTATCCCCTCTTTCATTATTGGTTGAAATTTCGAGGACGAAATTTTTTAAGGAGGAAAGATGTGAAGCCCATAACTTTTGTGTATTTATTTTATTCATGTTTTATTAATTATAATTGTGATGCCAATGCTTTGTTAGTACTTAAGACCAATAACTAGCTGCACAAATCCAAGCCCAACCCAAAACCCATGACACCCATTCAACCCACGTACCCCCTCTCTTCTGGTCCTTTGCGCACACCCCCCTTCCCCCCAACCGGATCTGGAACTCACGTAGAGTTTAACTCAGAAACCCTCTCCACCATCAGAAGCATCACAGAGTTTTTCTTCCTCCCACCTTCGTAAACTCCCCATATCTTCTTTTCAGATCCTCCATTTTCGAAATCGAAGCTGTCCCCGCACTCCCCGCGACATCCCGGTCGCTTTGACACCGCTCTCGCCCCATTTTCGCCACGCCCTGACCGACCTGACCGACCGTCGTTGTCCTCTACGACCGTCGGTGACCCCCCTACCGTCTCCGCATGCGCCAGCACCCCGCGCGCGCACCAGCAGCGGTTCTCCGCCTGTCCTAAATCCCCGGTCGACAGCAGCTCCGTGTGGCCCCGCCGTGCCGGCAGTGCCCCTACGGCGACCCCACGCAGCGCCGGAAGCGTCCTCCGTGCGCCCCCCACGTACACCAGCTATTCCCGCCGCTGTTCCGCCGTCCGCGTGCTCGTGTCCGTGCCGTGCCGCATGCGTTCCGAGTTCGAGGCATCCCCTCGGTGCTCTATCACAGCCTTCGGTAAACCCCACAACCCTGTTGGTTTCACAGAACCATTTCTGTTCCAGGATAGTTAGTTTAATAGTTTCCTATTTAGTTTGGTAATAACTGTTAATATTAGTTAGATGTTATCGCTAAATTGTTAGATTAATGGCTAGAATTCGACTACGTAAATTATGAATGTCGTAGTAGATTACTTTAACTATAATTTCATTATTATCATTAATTGATAATTTAGCTTCAAAATAGTAATTATATAGCAAAAACATATTTTATATAAGAAATGATATTATAGGCAAAAAAACCATTTATAATTATGTTTTAAGTAAAAATTTGTATTTTTCGTATTATTAACCGTTAATTCTGTTAAATAAGTTTATGGATTGAAAACTAGAATTAATAATGTATATTTTGTAATAAAACCGTAATTTTACTAAAATGTGGTTTTATGTAAATTATTATTAAAATGATTGTCCGTACTAAATAAATAGTATTAGTAAGATATTTCGTAAATGTTATTTAGAAAATAATTAAATTAGTTTTCTAATAATTCTGAGTTTTACGCGATATTTTCCTATTAAAATAATGTATGATAAAAACCGCTATTACTTTTAATATTCCAAAAATATATTATTCTTCGCCCTATTTACAAAATACTAGTAAAATAGTTTTACCAAAATATTACATATTTAAATTATTATTTTCTCTAATAAAAATAAAAAATGTTTATAATTAGCGTAGATTTACGTTAATGGCTTTATTATCCAATCTTAGAATAAGTTCTAAGGACATATTTATGTTAATGTAGGTTCGGATCCCTGAACCCTAGTAGACACCTTTTTAGCCGTTGTTTTCCATACCGAGGATACAACCAAGACAAGTTTCATATCTTTCATATCTGTATTTTATTTAATAATTAAATATACTGCATCAATAGAATCATGTATTGTAGTGACACTGATTCACAGTGGATACCTCTCAGACTCCACATCAATGGATGGATTGATTGATTGTCTCATTGACTCATTGACTCGGGAATTGATTGGGGGAGTAGTATAACATTTGTGACCAAAGCCATTGTTACGGATTGCCTCTCTCGTGCTAACCCCTACCCCACAAGGGGTTGAGCCGTACCGTATACTATCATTTTGGCCAGAATACTAGTATACATATTGTCTCTATCAGCCGGTCACAGATTTTGTTATATACTCAAAAGCATTATTGTAGATTGCATCATTGTAGCTTCTGGAATATTGCCTGTTGTCTTTTATTATTATTTAGCAAAAATATATATGCTTTTTAAACTGTCTTGCATTTATTTATTATTATCTTAGAATGTTAGATGTGGAATTATGTTCTTGCCCCCTCCTGACTGGAGACCAACATTTTTAGGTGACTGCGACGACGAGGATCGCACCTTTAGCTCTTTCTACGGACCAGGTCTGAACTCTAACGAGGTAGCTGAACCTGACCAGGGAGCCCCAGAACTATAGATCTGTCATTGGTTTTGTTTTTTTTTTTTAGTTGTAATATAGACCAATGTAATA
The DNA here is from genome assembly GCA_029216955.1 of Iris pallida. Classification (NCBI taxonomy): domain Eukaryota; kingdom Viridiplantae; phylum Streptophyta; class Magnoliopsida; order Asparagales; family Iridaceae; genus Iris; species Iris pallida. Next base: position 2,453,304 of record JANAVB010030819.1, read on the forward strand.
ATTGAATGCTTATTTTGTTTATATTTTTATTTCAGACCATTTTCCAGATTTAATAAAATGTTATTTTTTCCTACTTTATTTTTGTTTGCTTGTGTTCACTGCTTGATACAGCATACTGCCGCCGTCTCACAACGGTGCAGGCTGGGCATGATCCGACTGGACCCATTATATTGGGATCGGGTCGTGACATAATCATTCTTTCTTTAACAAATATTACAACAATTCTTTCAATTATATATATTCACAATCTTTAATTCTAACATGCAGTTATTCTCTTTTATCATATGTTTAGGGGTGAGCATTATTCGTTTTGAACAGAAAATTTAAACTAATAGAAACTAATAAGAGATTCAATTCAGTTTAAAAAAATTTGTTTCGGTTTTGAAAATACTAACATTTTCTATGTTATTTCAGTTTTAGATCTCGGTTTCGGCCTAAAACCGAAAATCGAATAAGACTTATGCAATTATGTAAATATTCTCAATTGTATGCATATTTTGTGATTAAAAATGTGTATATTTTGAAAACAATAATTCTATGTATATGTTTTGAAGTCTAATTTTAATAATATAACAACTAGTCCAACTTTGGGCGCAACTTTGAAATACAATAAATTATGTGTATAAAATTATAATTTTTAACATAATTTAACCACGGTCCTAACTTTGGACCAGACCCATTAAACAATAAAAGTATTCCAGCAAAACAAACCGAATTGCTTATTCTGTTCGGTTCGATTTTGATTTTGGCTAATTTTGGTTTGGTTTTAGATTTTTAGAATTTTGGTTTATTCGGTTTTGACTATTTCGGTTCCGTTGAAACCAAATAAACCGAACGCTCACCCCCGCATATCTTTTGTTGTTAAGGTATCATTAATCGTAGGAACGCACTAATTGATATATAAATAAGATCTTTTGTTAATGAGTGAATTTAACAAAGCTAAGGATGAAAGTCGCTCACCAAAATAAAGAGATCTGAAAGAAAGAAAAAAGTTTATGAAACGTTCATGTCTCTCTCGCCTATGGGCCTAGATAAAATTATACCAACAATTGGTAATCATACTTATTTCTTTTCGTTCTTTCTCTTTCTCTCAATATTCTAAATGATTGCAAAAATCGATTGTAGGTCCTAAAATCAAGTTGCACCCATCGAAAAAGCAATGAAATCAAATTCTCTCAATATTTATTTTATGTGATTTTTTGGGATTTATTTGGTTTGGTTTGGATTTTATCCAATTCGGACTCAAGTTGGAGACCCGGGTAGCCTAGACCCTAGTGGGACCCACATACTAGCTGGACTTGGCCCACATGCCATCATAATTAGGCTAGAAACCATAAACCCTATTTCCATGGCTTAATTAGTCGTTTTAGAGGCTTAGTTGGCCAATTAGAAACAAACCGAACCAACCCGAAACAAACCGAACCCAAACTAAGTCTATTGGGTTTGAGGCTTATTGGATCCTACCCAAACCCATTTCCTCTACCATGGCCGGCCATAAAGGAGCATCCCCCCCCCATTGCTTCATCACCAAGCAACTTTCTCTCTCTCTCAAATTTCTTCTTCTTTCTAAAGCTTTTCTTTCTCAAGCAAAACCTAACCTAGGTATGTTCATAATTCTCTATTTATTCCTCTTTACCATTTATTGCCTTCACAATAATGATAGAGGAGAGAATTCTCCATACTTTGCCCCTAGAATTTATTAGGTTTCCTAAAATCTAGGTTAGAAGATTTATTTGGGGATTTTTTAACTAGAGTGGTATATACATATATATGTGTATGAATATATGTATATTGATATGTATTTGGTGTCATGAGGAATAGTGGTGGTGGTGAGAGTGTGTGTTTGTGTGTGTGTGTGTGAGTGTGTGTTTGTGAGAGTGTGTGTGTCTATATGTATATATATCTAAATGTGTGTGTGTGAGTATTTATATACATATATATATATATATATATATATATATATATATATATATATATATATATATATATATATATATATATATATATATGTGTGTGTGTGTGTATGTATGTATATATATATATGTAGATATAAGGGTGTTTGTGTGTCTATATATATATATATATATATATATATATATATATATATATATATATATATATATATATATATATATATATGGTTAGATAGATATATATATATATGGTTAGATAGATAGATGGATGGATAATGGATTATATATATATATGTATGTAGATATATATATAGGTAGAGATATATATATAGGTAGATAGAGATATATAGATAGAGATATATATATATATAGAGATATATATATATATATATATATATATATATATATATATATATATATATATATATATATATAGATAGATATATATATATAGGTAGATATATATATATAGATAGAGAGACAGGTAGGAGGAAGAGAGGAAATAGAAGAGAAGAAGAAGAAGGGATGGCTGCAGCAGCTGCAGCAGGTAGCAGCAATGGCAGCAGCAGCTGTTGCAGCAGCTGCAAAAGCAGTTGCACCCCCCCCCCCCCCTTTGCCTCTTTTTACCCCCTTAAACCCCCTTATACCCCCCCCCCCAATTGTATATATGTATATATATATATATATATATATATATATATATATATATATATATATATATATATATATATATGTATAGTTAGGTAATTAGAGAGTTAGATAGAAGAGAAATTGGGAGGAGAGAATAAGAAGAAGTAAAGAGGAAAAGATTAGAAGAAATTAGAAGAAGTAAGGAAGAGAAGAAGAGGAAATTAGAAGGAAAGAATAAGAAGAGGTTAGGAAGAGAAATAGACTAGGAAAGAAGGGGAGAAAAGAGATTAGGCATTAGAAAGGGAAGAAAAAGAGAAGGAAATTAGGAGAAGAAGATAAGAAGAAGGAGAATTAGAATAGGAAGTGAATGAGAAGTAGAAATAGAGGAAATAGAAATGGAGGAGAGCGAGTTAGAGGGTGAAACGCAGCTCGGAGTATCAGAATGAGATGAAACTTGGCGTGAATTTAGAATACGTGAATTAGATTTTGCGGGTAGGCTCCCGAGTGAAAATCGGGGTTGTAGGGCGCCGGTATCGCGCCGTACCATTTCGTATCTTGAAATATTCAAGATACCGGCAATGGACCGTATCGTGGACTAGACGTCCACTTTACTTAGGTATTTTGGTAGGTAATATATCTATAGGCTAGTACCTTACTACCCTAGGGAGATAGGGTTAAAATACCAAGCGTAGGTAGGCTAACTAGGTTTCCACCTAGGCTAGAAATTTACCTTAGAAAAGGTAAAATAGGATATTGGCCTACGGCCAAGATTTGGGTTTCGAAGTCCAAGATGGACTTGGATATGGGTTGTAGAGGTTGGTAATAGTTAGAAATAGTCGCCTAGACCTAGTCTTGACCCCGGTTGACCACGGTTGACTTTTTAGACTAAAAGTCAACTATGGGTCAACACTTTACCCAATTTAGTCCCAAATTCCTTTAGACTTGAGTAGTTGACCAAAAGTCAACTATTAGTCACCATTGACCTAGGATTGACCAGAGTTGATCGGAGTTGACCAGAGTTGACCAGTTGACCAAAAGTCAACTGTAAGTCAACCGTTGACTCAAATCGACCTAGATTAATTCCGTTTGACTTGCATTGACCCAGTATGACCTAGCTAGACCTAATATGCCTTAGGTTGACCTCGTACAATCTAGTTTGACGTATCTTGACCTAGAATGACTTAATAGGGTTTAATTTTGATTTGACTTTACTTTCTAAACATAGTATTGATACGTCTTGTTCTCTATAGGTCCTCGAGACGCTGCATTTGCTCCAGTTGACATATCATACCATATTACAGGCGAGTACACTCTCTGATACTTTTCTAATTTATAATGATTGTTATGATTCATGTAATTAGTGTGGATATGCTTGTTCTCGACACATTGGTCACACGAATTGGTATTCATGGATCCCGACATGAGATGTTATTCCTCGTTATCTTGGTATATCTTGTGCAAGCTCCCTTGTAGTTTTTGTGCAGTATATGGACACCGATTCTCGAGGAGACTTGCTCCCTTCTCGTAGAATCCCGTGTCGTAACGTGTCTTGCTTGGATCCACTCTACCAGTCGGGGACGGGGAGTACTAGTGTAGATGTGTGGTTATACCAGCCTTGTATATATTGTGAACCTTGTGAATGCCAATCCTACACCACACGTATGATTGGCTAGATCATAACCTTGTGCAGACCCAATCCGGCCACATGTTGTAGCTAGTACTCATACACCTAGATGTATGACTCTTGATTCTTGTACATGCCATGATCAGTTTACTTGCCTTGTTCTAGCTCTAGTTTTATAGCTTACCTTACCATAATACTCACATGTACATTCCATGATTTTCTTGTATATACTCTCTATTTACAGTCTTATAGCTTTTGTCATATCTTGTGAACTGTTGTTAGTAGATTGTACTCGTTCCATCCTGACAGGATATGTTAAAAATATTACAAATGCTGACGAGGGGGATTACTGTACCTACTATGGTTCGGATGACGTAGTGGGCCTAGACCTGGAGACTTTGGTCCAGCAGGGCTTAGCTCCGCCTGGCGAGACCTTACCTATTGCTTAGTTAGAGTAGGTCTTTTATACTGGACTTTGTCTCCAGCTACTTTTGAGACTGTTATTATTATAGATTGTATTAGAGACTTGGACTTGTATATTATTTGGTGTTTGGACTTGACAGGTTATTATTTTATCGTCTTGTTGTATTTATCTTTCAGTCTTTACTTTATCATCTTAGAGTTGTGATTGAGCACTCATATATATTCATTGCTTGTCCTCCGTTCGGAGTTGACCATATTCTCGACAGGTTTTTGATATATATATAAACTGTTTAGAGTAGAAAAACCTACAGCGTTCTATGCCATTTTTACGGTGAGGGCTGGGCGTTGTCACGTGCACGTGCCCTTATAGCGGGTGCGGGTCGTGACACGTTTTAGTGGTGGCCCACGCAGGTCGAGAGTCGCAATTAGTGCGATGTCGTAGTGGCGCTCGACTTAGAGTGCTATTACGAGCCTGCGGTATGTATCTAAGATAGGCTATAGGCTAAGAGTACTCAATCACAGTAGGATCTTTCCTTGCTTATCTTGCTTACCGTCTTTGATATTGATTTAATGCATTCTAGCTGTCCTCCTTTGATAAAATCCTTCATGTGCCATATTGATATCTTCTTTTCAATCTGTCTCCAGGATGGTTATGACTCACTCTCCTGGCGAGGAGCACGGGGAGACGGAGAGGTCTGCTACCTCTGGCGGATAGGCTCCGGTCACTTCCCCTGCAGATGGGACTTCTGTAGGGGCTCTCGGGGGTACTCCTCCAGCGCTCTCGATGACCATCCCTGGGGCCATTGCGGGTGCTCTTCCCGTAGTGCCAAGAGCTGTCGGGGGCGCCCTTTCTCCTCCTGTGCAGCGGATTCCTCTGCCAGTTGCAGACGTACTTCCACCTCCACCTCCTCTGCCTACAGATACGGGGCAGATGCTTACCTTCCTCCAGCAGATGCTGGAGACTCAGAGAGCCCAGGCCGAGGCTCAGCAGAGGCAGACAGACGCGATGCGTCAGGGCATGGAGGATGCCCATTAGTTGGCGCTTGCAGCCGTGGAGCAGAGGGCTCCTCATCCGGGGACACGTACTAGGTACGGAGATATCCAGGACTTCAAGAAGCTCGGGCCCTGTGACTTTAGTGGGATCGAGGGTGTGGTCTATGCAGATGATTGGCTCAAGGATATCGAGCGACAGATGAGGGCCTCTCGTCTGGCAGATGACCTGAAGGTCGAGGCGGTAGGTTTGCAGTTGCTAGACATTGTGCGCACCTGGTTCAGAAATGAGCCAGCCCTAGCTGGAGAGGGCCATTCTTGGGCAGAGTTCAAGCTCCTCTTCAAGGAGAAGTTCTTTTCTCCCACGGACAAGATAGACCTGGTGCGACAGTTCCACGATCTGCAGCAGGGCACTCTATCTGTGGAGGAGTACGCAGCGGAGTTCGACCGTCTGAGCCGATACGCAGAGTACATGGTTCGAGACCCGGAGATCAGGGCGAGCCGTTTCAGGGAGGGGCTGACTTGGGATATCAAGATCCCCATTCCCTCCTTCTATGAGACTTATACCCAGATCTACGCGGAGGCCCGTAAGGTAGAGCGAGAGTGGGGCTTGAAGCCCAAGAGGGAGCGTGATCTTTTCTTGGGAGCTTCTAGCAGCGCGGGGGCTGCTAAGCGCCCTCAGCTTCAGCATCGTTCTTTTCAGCATCACCAGCCGCAGGTGCAGGCCAGAGCACCGGTTCAGCAGCAGGTGCAGCACACTCAGCAGAGGCAGGCACAGCATGGGGCTCCTTACAACTTCTGCAAGAAACCCGGTCACATCTGGAAGGTCTGCCGGAAGAGGCTGGGCTTGTACCTCTATTGCGGGGAGGCTGGACATCAGTTGAGAGATTGTCCTACGAACCATCGCCGTGCAGCTCAGGGAGCACAGGGTAGGCCACCTATGACACCGCATCACATCCTCCACCAGTAGCGGGATATACCCCGCCAGGACAGGGCTTTTGCGATGGCAGTTGACGATCTTGCATGCATTAGACTAGGAGGTAGGGTCTTGCTCTTTCTTTTACCTGTTCTTTCAGCCCATTGATTGATGATTGCTTTCTTAGTACCTTTAGTTGCATATGTGATGATCATGCCAGATTAAATAGAAAATCCCAATGAAGACTGCAATAATACGATACTATAGAGATTTAAAACCATGCATGTGTTCTGATTGCCTGGATTACATGTTATATAACTTAGGATAAAATTTAGTAGACCTTGATTGTTGGGTGCTTGACCTAGAGAAGAGTACAACCGTTTGAATTTCGAGGACAAAATTTTTTAAGGAGGATAGATTTGTCACCCCCAGTTTTCGAATTAGGGGTATTTTTGTCATTTTTCAAGTTTTATAATTTTTAGGAATTTTTATTTATTTTATGTGATTTTTTGGGATTTATTTGGTTTGGTTTGGATTTTATCCAATTCGGACTCAAGTTGGAGACCCGGGTAGCCTGGACCCTAGTGGGACCCATATACTAGCTGCACTTGGCCCACATGCCATCATAATTAGGCTAGAAACCATAAACCCTATTTCCATGGCTTAATTAGTCGTTTTAGAGGCTTAGTTGGCCAATTAGAAACAAACCGAACCAACCCGAAACAAACCGAACCCAAACTAAGTCTATTGGGTTTGAGGCTTATTAGATCCTACCCAAACCCATTTCCCCTACCATGGCCGGCCATAAAGGAGCATCCCCCCCCCCCATTGCTTCATCACCAAGCAACTTTCTCTCTCTCTCTCAAATTTCTTCTTCTTTCTAAAGCTTTTCTTCCTCAAGCAAAACCTAACCTAGGTATGTTCATAATTCTCTATTTATTCCTCTTTACCATTTATTGCCTTCACAATAATGATAGAGGAGAGAATTCTCCACACTTTGCCCCTAGAATTTATTAGGTTTCCTAAAATCTAGGTTAGAAGATTTATTGGGGGTTTTCTAACTAGAGTGGTATATACATATATATGTGTATGAATATATGTATATTGATATGTATTTGGTGTCATGAAGAATAGTGGTGGTGGTGAGAGTGTGTGTTTGTGTGTGTGTGTGAGTGTGTGTTTGTGAGAGTGTGTGTGTCTATATGTATATATATCTAAATGTGTGTGTGTGTGTATTTATATACATATATATATGTGTGTGTATGTATGTATATATATATATGTAGATATGAGGGTGTTTGTGTGTCTCTCTATATACATATATATATAGATGGTTAGATAGATAGATAGATGGATAATGGATTATATATATATGTGTATGTAGATATATATATATATATATATATATATATATATATATAGGTAGATATATATATATATATAGATAGAGAGATAGGTAGAAGGAAGAGAGGAAATAGAAGAGAAGAAGAAGAAGGGATGGCTGCAGCAGCAGCAGCAGCAGGACCAGCAGCTGCAGCAGGTAGCAGCAATGGCAGCAGCAGTAGCAGCTGTTGCAGCAGCTGCAACAGCAGTTGCCCCCCCCCCCCCCCTTTTGCCTCTTTTTACACCCTTAAACCCCCTTATACCCCCCATTGTATATATATATATATATATATATATATATATATATATATATATATATATATATATATATATATATATATATATGTATGTATATATATATATATATATATATATATATGTATATATATATTTGTATAGTTAGGTAATTAGAGAGTTAGATAGAAGAGAAATTGGGAGGAGAGAATAAGAAGAAGTAAAGAGGAAAAGATTAGAAGAAATTAGAAGAAGTAAGGAAGAGAAGAAGAGGAAATTAGAAGGAAAGAATAAGAAGAGGTTAGGAAGAGAAATAGACTAGGAAAGAAGGGGAGAAAAGAGATTAGGAATTAGAAAGGGAAGAAAGAGAAGGAAATTAGGAGAAGAAGATAAGAAGAAGGAGAATTAGAATAGGAAGTGAATGAGAAGTAGAAATAGAGGAAATAGAAATGGAGGAGAGCGAGTTAGAGGGTGAAACGGAGCTCGGAGTATCGGAATGAGATGAAACTTGGCGTGGAGTTAGAATACGTGAATTAGATTTTGCGGGTAGGCTCCCGAGTGAAAATCGGGGTTGTAGGGCGCCGGTATCGTGCCGTACCATTTCGTATCTTGAAATATTCAAGATACCGGCAATGGGCCGTATCGTGGACTAGACGTCCACTTTACTTAGGTATTTTGGTAGGTAATATATCTATAGGCTAGTACCTTACTACCCTAGGGAGATAGGGTCAAAATACCAAGCGTAGGTAGGCTAACTAGGTTTCCACCTAGGCTAGAAATTTACCTTAGAAAAGGTAAAATAGGATATTGGCCTACGGCCAAGATTTGGGTTTCGAAGTCCAAGATGGACTTGGATATGGGTTGTAGAGGTTGGTAATAGTTAGAAATAGTCGCCTAGACCTAGTCTTGACCCCGGTTGACCACGGTTGACTTTTTAGACTAAAAGTCAACTATGGGTCAACACTTTACCCAAATTAGTCCCAAATTTATTTAGACTTGAGTAGTTGACCAAAAGTCAACTATTAGTCACCATTGACCTAGGATTGACCAGAGTTGACCGAAGTTGACCAGAGTTGACCAGTTGACCAAAAGTCAACTGTAAGTCAACCGTTGACTCAAATCGACCTAGATTAATTTCGTTTGACTTGCATTGACCCAGTATGACCTAGCTAGACCTAATATGACTTAGGTTGACCTCGTACAGTCTAGTTTGACGTGTCTTAACCTAGAATGACTTAATAGGGTTTAATTTTGATTTGACTTTACTTCCTAAATATAGTATTGATACGTCTTGTTCTCTATAGGTCCTCGAGACGCTGCATTTGCTCCAGTTGACATATCATACCATATTACAGGCGAGTACATTCTCTGACACTTTTCCAATTTATAATGATTGTTATGATTCATGTAATTAGTGTGGATATGCTTGTTCTCGATACATTGGTCACACGGATTGGTATTCATGGATCCCGACATGAGATGTTATTCCTCGTTATCTTGGTATATCTTGTGCAAGCTTCCTTGTAGTTCTTGTGCAGTATATGGACACCGATTCTCGAGGAGACTTGCTCCCTTCTCGTAGAATCCCGTGTCGTAACGTGTCTTGCTTGGATCCACTCTACCAGTCGGGGACGGGGAGTACTAGTGTAGATATGTGGTCATACCCACCTTGTATATATTGTGAACCTTGTGAATGCCAATCCTACACCATACGTATGATTGGCTAGATCATAACCTTGTGCAGACCCAATCCGGCCACATGTTGTAGCTTGTACTCACACACCTAGATGTATGACTCTTGATTCTTGTACATGCCATGATCAGTTTACTTGCCTTGTTCTAGCTCTAGTTTTACAGCTTATCTTGCCATGATACTCACATGTACATTCCATGATTTTCTTGTATATACTCTCTATTTACAGTCTTATAGCTTTTGTCATATCTTGTGAACTGTTATTAGTAGATTGTACTCGTTCCATCCTGACAGGATATGTTAAAAATATTACAGATGCTGACGAGGGGGATTACTGTACCTACTACGGTCCGGATGACGTAGTGGGCCTAGACCTGGAGACTTTGGTCCAGCAGGGCTTAGATCCGCCTGGCGAGACCTTACCTATTGCTTAGTTAGAGTAGGTCTTTTATACTGGACTTTGTCTCCAGCTACTTTTGAGACTGTTATTATTATAGATTGTATTAGAGACTTGGACTTGTATATTATTTGGTGTTTGGACTTGACAGGTTATTATTTTATCGTCGTGTTGTATTTATCTTTCAGTCTTTACTTTATCATCTTAGAGTTGTGATTGAGCACTCATATATATTCATTGCTTGTCCTCCGTTCGGAGTTGACCATATTCTCGACAGGTTTTTGATATAAATATAAACTATTTAGAGTAGAAAAACCTACAGCGTTCCACGCCGTTTTTACGGTGAGGGCTGGGCGTTGTCACGTACACGTACCCTTATAGCGGGTGCGGGTCGTGACAAAAAGCCAGCACAGTCTGCCAGCCCAACCGAAGCGCTGTCTGCCAGATCCTTTTCAGCGCAGTTCGATTCCAGCGTAGTCTGAAGCTAGCGTTGTTCAAGTGGCGCAATCCATCAAGATAACTGACATTTTGTACGTGGCTTACATGCCATCAATTACTCAACATGTGGCAGCTTCCTGTACACGACCAAGCATATTTCAATCAGACAATGCCATGCGTCTAAATACAGTTAGCCCATGATTGAGTAACCACCAAAAGCCAGCGCAACTGGTAGTCTGCGCAGTCCAATGCCTGCACAATCTAGCCTGCGTAATTCAGAATAACTATAAATTAGTTATTTCCAGAACTCTATAAATAGAGTTTCTAGTCCTTCATTGAGGAGATCAGATCATTATTATCACCAGAGATCAGAAGTTCTTGTCCAAGTGCTGCTGTATTCTTCAGAGGCTATCATCTTCAAAGTTTATATCATCCAAGGGATAAAGCGATCGTCTTCAGATCGGATTTCTATAGTTGTACTTTCCCAGAATTCAATTGTAATCTTCTTACAAAGTTTGTGAAATAAAAGAACTTTTTGTTTTTGCAAACAAAATGGCTACTCTGCTGGGGACGACTTTCTCCTCCGACGAGGAAGTGACAACTCAATGTGACGTTGCGTCTATCGGAAAGACGCAGAAGACGCTGGTTGTGAAGGTCAACCAGACTGCCTATGAGGCGATGATCAACTCTGGGGCTACTCGTCGCACTGCAACCTCTGCCAAGAGCAAGGTCCGTTCAGTATGGACTCCAAAGTCCACTGCACAGTCCTCTGCGCAATTATCTGCGCAAAATGCTGTCTCTGCTGCCAAAGAACCAGCAGTAACTTCTCCCCTTGTGCAACACATTGCTCTTTCTGCCACAGCGCAACCGACTTCCTATGCTACTTTGGCAAAGTGCAAGACTCCTCTCCCCCTGGCGCAGTTGGCGGCCACTTTTGCTCCTGCACAATCCATTACTCCTGCAACCAGAGTGCAACCTAAACATTTTGAAACCAGGACTCCTGCTGCACAAACTACAGTTTCTGTGGCCAAAAGGTCATCTGTCAAAGCTTCCCAAGCGCAATCAGCTAATGCGCCTATTGCCATTTCAATCTCTGCGCAAGCTGTTCCAGCGCAGTCTAATAAGGATAGCCCTTTGGCTAATCTCCCTTCCTCTCACAACAAGAAGAAGAACTCTGCTCCTCTTCCCAAGCACCCTGTTGCTCCAGTACAATCCACTGGGGGTAGTCTCTTGACTGTTCTTCCTCCTCTTCAGAACAAAGGAAAAGGCCCGTTGGTCTTTTCTCGAACTTTTTCGTTCCACGACTTGGAAGACAATAGAGGGAAAAGCTTTTTAGCCAACCCTTCTTCAGAAAACAAAGGAAAAGGACCTTTGGTCTTTTCACAGTCTTATCCGATTTTTACCGTAGAAGATCCATCTGAACGTGCTTCGGCACCAATCAGTACAAGAACTCTCTCAAACAAGAGCTCTTCTTTCCCTGCCAAAGGAAAATGTACTGATCAAAGAGGTATTCTGCCTACTCCGGTAGTGGAATTCCAAGATCTCCCAACTCTCCGAATATTCCGCTCAAAGCAAGGAAAGTTATTGGTGTCTCAGACAGAAACCCCTGGGGGCGAGTTTGCTGATCTACGGACTTATCTCAATAGACCAGTTTCTATGAAACGCAAGCAGCCAATGCCGAAGATGAACATGCACCAGAGGCGAATTTCTAGGATGAAAAATCCTGACACCTATGCTAACGAAGTAAGTACTTCTCTATATACTCACGGGACAAAACATCTAAAGAACCGAAACTATGTTTCGAATGTGGTCAAAGAACATATCCCTCAGACTTCTTCTCGTCCCATCATTATTCCTGACCTCCGAGAGCATCTCAAGCAAAAATGGGACAACATCTCAACACCTCCAGTTCAGCCACTCGAACACCATTGTAATCATAAAGTTGTCATCAAGTGTTGTTGCCAGACAAAAAAACGATCTGTTTTCGATTGTCTGAATTTTGCAACTTCTGAACCAATGTCAGAAGATGAAGACAAAGTGTTGTATTCTTCCGTCAACATGGCTTCTCGAGACACTGGGAGTAGAAAGTGCTCCAAATATGGCAAGCCTCGCAAGCCCAGCCAGCGGTACTTAGATTTACTCCAAGAATCTTTTGAAGGAGTATTTCGACACACCCGATCCCGAAGTCGAGACACAATGGGGCATGGGACTCTTCTCCAAAATCCCTTTGGTCATCTCCCTATTTCTTATTCAGGAGATGATTCCTTCTCTGATTATGATACATACAGCGAAAGTTCTGAATAGACAGTGTCTTCTATTGTACCTAGAGAAGTGTCAGCGTACATTGTCACTGAAGATCCAGATGCTTCTAGTTCGGCACAAGAACAATGAATAGCTGCAATGGAGGACAAGTTGAAGACCATGGCTGAAATGGTCGCAAGTATGCATTCTATCATTGTGGCTCAACATACAGTACCACCGACCATACCTGCTGTAAACCCTAAAATTATAGCATCGTCGGTACCTGTTAATGCAAGTCTGGGGGTAGTATCTCCTCAAATACCCCCTGTAAAAATTCAACCCACACCCAGTCAGTCAGGAGCTGGGGGTAGCACTTACCACGCTATTCCTTCCCCTAACACTATAATTCAGCCTGCTCCTTCTGCATCATCGGAGGATGCTAATGAAGCTGTCAAACTCTTGCGCACTCAATTTGAGGCTTTTAAAAAAAAGGACAATTTACAAAGATTGGGGATTAAATAGCCCTATCCGGTTGAATGAAAGGAAGTCCCATTCCCTCCAAAGTACAAGATTCCCACAATTTTGCTGTTTGACGGCAGCACTTCTCCAAGTCAGTTCATTAACCACTTTGAGGTAATGACTGTTCAACTTCAGCCAAATGACGCTCTTCTTACCAGGGTATTTGTCGGCTGTTTAGCCGGTGTAGCATACGATTGGTACAGGAGCTTGCCTGATGGCTGTATCACTTCTTTTTCGGGTCTTAAACAAATCTTCTTGGAGCGATTCTACGAGGAGATTAACGACATGACCATGTCGGCTCTCAACAAGATCAAACAAAGACATAGTGAAACCGCTGAGAGTTTCATTGAAAGATTCTGCCGAGAAGCTTTAAAGATGCCTCCTGGAACTCCGGTCGCTATCACTATAGATACCTGTAAGGCAAATCTTTTGCCTATCATCAGCATGTGGATGGGGTCAACTCAATTTCAAGACTGACCATCATTCATTGTCAATGCTAAAGCAGCTGAAGTTAGCGCTGATAAATTCAAGCAGTTGGGGGTACACATGTCTAACCCCGACCGGGATGAACACCCGACAGCTAGTAGTGGTAATCGCCAGAACAACCGCAAGGGTAAATAGACTTTGAACATCAATTTGAAGAACAAAGAATCTATGGCTGTCAATGTAGCTCCACCTACGTCTACTTCTACTCCTTCTGTTCCTCCACCAAGGGAACCTCGTCCGAAAGTAGAGTACTTCTTTGACGAGAACGACACCGTGAGCATCTTCGATTGCTTGATCAAAAGCAATAAGCTCCAACTCCCAGACCCGAAGAAGCCTGACGAGGTCGGTAAGACTGATCATCCCAAATATTATATTTATCACAGGTTCATTGGGCATCCCACTCGAGCATGTTATGTGCTCAAAGGCAAGATTCAAGAGCTAGTCAATGCTGGTGTTGTCACCCTTCAACAAAATGAGAAGACTGTTACCGTAAACATGGTCTCAGTACAGTTCAATAACTTCCCTCCATAGATGGTACATCATGGTGTCATCCCTATCCCCGAGACCACCCTTGAGATCGAGAATCTCCCTCCTCCACGGAGTGAAGGTATCGTTCCCCTATCTCTTGATAACGGCGAGATTATGTGGATCCACCCGGACCTTGTTGCAGACTTCGAGACTCCTTCTAAGCAAAAAGACCGCTCCAAGGGCAGAACAAAGGTCTGCAATAAGGTGTCTTTTGACCCCATAGTTGAAGAGGAAATCTTGCTGGGCACCAGGTCAGGGAAAGCCTATTTATGGGAACTTTCTGAGAATCCCGAAAACCCTGCTTCTTCTGAGTCCACTCCAGTGCAACCTGCTTCTACTGAGGGCATCCCTGCTGTGTCTTCACCGGTTTTAGAACCCATTCCCCCTAAGCCGACGGCAGCCGACAAAGGCAAACAACAAGTCCGCTTCGACAAACCTTTGAAGAAGTCATCCCCTTCTGGACTTGAGAAACCATACAACTTTGATATTTTGGCCCAACTAGCCAATACACCGGTCAGGCTGTATATCTTCGAGCTCTTGCGCCTCTCCAAAGAGACTCGAGAAACTCTGAGTAAAGCTTTAATACAGGCAGAAACCTGTCTAACCCTTCTAAAGAAGCCGGAATCAGAGCCTGTATCTTGACTCCACTGTCACAGTGTGTTGGAATTAATTCCAAACATTACCTTCACACAGGATGATATATTGTTGGAAGATAATAGGCATGACCGTCCTCTATACTATACAGGATACGTCGACACGATGAAGGTCGATCGTATTCTGATAGATCCAGGGTCAGCACTCAACATCATGTCAAAAACAATGCTAGATGCACTGAAGATCCCAGTGCATAGTCTTTCCGGCACAATCACCACCATCCTGGGGTTCAACCAGGGAAGGAGTGAGCCTATGGGCAAGATTCGCCTAAAACTCCAAATAGGCAATCTCCGCACAATGGTGACCTTCTACATTATAGACAACCATGGTTGCTCTTACAATCCTCTTTTGGGGAGAACATTCTCTCATGAACACAACATTGTTCCTTCAACTCTCCATCAATGTTTCAAGTACGTTGATGACAATGGAGAGGTTCAAAAAGAGGTTGCAGATCTCTACCCTTTTAAAGGTGTCGAAGCATATTGTAATGATGCTCGCATGTACAGAGATGAGTTCATGAAGGTAGTACTGGCTCTGGACACTGAAGAAGAACAAGAAGCAGGGCCCAATGACACCCTCATCATACCTGTTAAAGGACGTGTTTCTCATCCTCAGTCCTCTAAACCACTGGCTATTCACTTGCCAGTCCGGAAGCAACCAACCGATGGTGATCAAGATCAAAGGGAGATCATCTCTTCTGAGCCACTTGTTATCGACCTACGTCGTAACAAAGATAAAAGGAGCTCACCTCCTCTGAGCTACTTGTTATTGACCTTCGTCGTAACAAGCCTCCTCCACGTTCTTTTTCTCCCCCTCTTGTAATTAATCTGACCAAGCCTGCTAAGGCTAAAGGTCCTGTTGTAAATACAGATGTACAAATCAATAAAAAAGTATCTACTTTCCAGTATACTGATGTCATTTATCATGCTAAGTGCTATTTGGATATGTTAGATAGCTTTCAGTCATTTACAATGGGAGTTGTACAATCTCTTCAAACAGAGGTCTTACTCGAACACCCAGATGATTCATACTTTGTTGTCCCTTCTCGAAAGAGGGGTGAGAGTCCAATACTTTTTAGTAAAGGGCCAGAACAAAAATTCAGCTATACGGATGATAGCAAAAATAACGATATGGGACGTCTCCAACTTCGTCGTTATAGTCAACAATCAAAAGACATCATCCGAAAGATGGATTATGACTTCAAAAATGGCCTTAACTATGGTAAGGGTAGACGAACTCCTATCCGTACGGTTGTTCTAAAAAGAAAATCAGAGATGTACTATAGCAGGATGAAAAGAGGTCTTGGATATGCTTCACCTCCAGTCTTATCTCCAAAAGTCTCCGCGTCAGATAGTGAGGAGCACTCTAACTCTTCTGATTCCAGATCATGGGACTCTGACACCAGCATTGGTTAGGTTCATCGGCTGATCATATCTTCTAATATGGTCTCTGCTGAACTCCCAGAAGGCTATGATGAAGACATTGAAGAAAATCCCGAAACAGATCCTTGGGCTCAACGAATGGATACCCAATGGGAACTCCGATTCGAACAACGGGAACCTCCTACCGAAGATCAATTAGTTCAAATTGATGTGGGAGAAGACGGGTCACCTCGTCCGATATTTATCAGCAAAAACCTTCCAGAGACAGATAAGCAAGAATTAATTCTTCTTATTCGAGAATACATTGATGTCTTCGCCTGGAGTTATGAAGACATGCCAGGTTTAGATTCCAAAGTTGCTACTCATAAACTAAATATCTTGCCTAATACAAAACCTGTCAAACAGCATCAAAGACGATTCAAGCCAGAAATAATGGACGCAATCGATGATGAAGTCAAAAAGCTCATAGCTTGTGGCTTTATTCGAGAAGAACAACATCCTGATTGGGTAGCCAATGTTGTCCCAGTCTTAAAGAAAACTGGCAAAGTTCGAGTTTGCATCGACTTTCGGGATCTTAATGAAGCCTGTCCAAAAGATGAGTTTCCTCTCCCTATCACAGACGTCATGATTGACAATACTTGTGGGTTCGAAAGGATATCCTTCATGGACGGATTCTTCGGATATAATCAAATTCGGATGAATCCTGAAGATGAAAAACACACTTCTTTCCACACTCTTCGCGGAGTCTACTGCTATACCGTGATGCCATTTGGTCTCAAGAACGCTGGTGCAACTTACCAACGAGCTAGGAGTACCATCTTTCGAGATCATCTGTACAAGACTGTCGAATACTATGTCGACGATATTGCTGTCAAGAGTCGTCTAAAGGAAGATCACATTCAAGACTTGAGAACTATCTTCAACCTAATGCACCAACATCAACTCAAAATGAATCCCACCAAGTCATTCTTGGGTGTCTCTAGTGGCAAATTTCTCGGCTTCATCATTACCTCTAAGGGTATACACGTGGATCCCGAGAAGATCAAAGTCATTCAAGAGATGCGTCCTTCACGCAACCTAGAAGAGCTACGAGGATTCCAATGTCGACTTGCGTACATCAGGAGGTTCATTTCGAATCTGTCTGGACGCTACAGACCATTTACCCAGTTAATGAAGAAGGGTGTATCTTTCATTTGGACTGAAGAATGTCAACGAGCATTTGACGATATAAAGCAATATCTCATGAATCCACCAGTCTTGGTGCCACCAATCTTGGGCATACCATTCTTAATGTATGTCCGTGCTATGGACCATTCCTTGGGTGCTTTACTTGTCCAGAAGAACAAAGAAGGCCATGAACAAGCCATCTACTATCTTAGTCGTACTATGATTGGTGCTGAACACCGTTATAGTCTGGTTGAGAAAGAATGCTTAGCTCTTATGTTCACTGTTCAAAAGACAAAGCATTACATCATTGGACAAACTATTCATGTCATTTCCCGAGTTAATCCTCTTCGGATATTAATGAAGAAACCTAGCACACTCAATTCTCGGTTAGCTACATGGACCATTCTGCTAGCCCAATATGACATGGTATATGTTCCACAAAAGTCCGTCAAAGGACAAGCGCTGGCGGACTTCTTAGCGGCTCATCCTATACCAGGGACATCCAAACTTTATGATGAAATTTCAGACGAGATATTGGAATCAAATATGATCTCCGAAGAATTTCCTACTTGGCGTCTATTCTTTGACAGTGCATCCAGGATCGGTCCCAATGGTGCCATTGTCGCGGGAGTTGGGGTTGTTCTTGTTTCTCCAGATGGGTCAACTATCCAAAGAGCCTATTCCCTAGATGAACCCTGCTCCAACAATGTAGCAGAATACAATGCTCTACTCATTGGCCTTCAATTAGCTAAACAACTAGACGTCGAATATCTTGAAGTCTATGGCGACTCCAAGCTAGTTGTTAATCAGGTTAGAGGAACCTATGAAGTTCGTCATCACGATCTAGTGCCTTATCATGAAGCGGCAATCAATATGGCTACATCATTCAAAGCCTTCTTCATCGAATATATTCGCCGAGCTTGCAATACCGAAGCAGATGCTTTAGCTAATCTTGCAGCAGTCTTAGCCATCCCTATCAAAAGATAGCAGGTGGTGGTTGTCTCTAATCGGGAATTGTTTTGCATCGAAAACAATCGTAATATTGAGTTCAGTAATCTTACTGAAGCCAATGTTATCAGTGAAGATTGGAGAGCTCCTTTTATTGACTTTGTAGTTCATGATATACTCCCTGAAGATCCTAAAGAAGCTACGAGTATTCGTCGGCGATCTCTTCGATTCTACTACAATCAGACTACCAAGACTCTCTATCGATGAACTTATGACGGTCTTCTCTTACGTTATCTTGCTGGTGATGAAGCAAAGCAAGTATTACATGAAGCTCACGACGGTGTTTGCGGAGCGCATCAACCAGGTCCTAAACTACAGGATCATATCCGACACATGGGTTATTACTGGCCCTCTATGGTATCTGATGCCATCGAATATGCAAGAAAATGCCGAGCCTGTCAAATCCATACAGATTTTATTCATCAATCGTCGGAATTTTTGCATCCGACTGCTGCTTCCGGGCCTTTCGAAGCCTAGGGTATGGATATTATAGGTCCTATCAACCCTCCTTCTTCTAAAGGACATCGGTTCATACTAGCTATAACCGATTACTTCTCCAAATGGGCTGAAGCTATACCTCTGGCTGAAGTCAAGACCAGTAGCGTGATCAACTTTGTCAAACACCATGTCATCTATAGATTTGGTGTACCTTGAAGGATCATTTACGACAATGGACCACAGTTCATTAGCCAGAAGTTTACCAGATTCTGTGACGATCATCGGATTGACAATGTCGCCTCTACGGCTTACAATCCTGCTGCTAATGGTTTAGCTGAGGCATTTAACAAGACTATTATCAAACTCCTTAAGAAGTTTGTATCTACTAACAAACGAAATTGGAGTGAGAAACTCGGAGAATGTCTATGGGCCTATCGTACTACGGTCCGTAACCCTACAGGCTGTACACATTTTTCTCTTGTGTATGGTTGTGAAGCAGTTCTACCTTTGGAACTTTAGATCCCATCTCTGCGGATTGCCATTGCCAATGAGCTCACTACAGAGAACAACGACCTCCTTCGACTTCAAGAATTAGAAGCGCTCGACGAGAAACGGTTATTGGCTCAACAACATATTGAGTTATATCAAGCTCGAATCTCAAAAGCGTTTAATCGTAAAGTTAAGGTCAGAGCTTTTCAGAAAGGAGAACTGGTTCTAACCATCAGACGTCCTATGACCATGACTCATATGAGCAAGGGCAAATTCGACGCGAAGTGGGAAGGTCCATATATTATGAGCAAAGTCTTCTCAAATGGAGCCTATCAACTTACAGAGTTGGACGGTCGAGTTGCAATGATGCCTATCAATGGCAAATTCCTTAAAAAGTACTATGTCTGAATGTAAAAAGAATTTCTTGTAAATACGATAAAACAGTTCATAAATAAAATTTTATTTTATTTCATCGTAAATGGTGTTACAAGATATCAGGGACGAGGACCACTATCGTCCTTCTTAAAATCAGGACGCGGGCCACTGCCGTCCTTCTCAAAAATGTAATCGACAAAAGAGCCGAGAACATCCTTGCTCGAACCCACCAGGAACTTGCAAGCAGCCATCCTCATGGCCTCTTCTTCTTCAGTCTTCCCTGGTTCAAGTAGGAAGTCTAAGATATCTCGCAGAAGCTTGGGTGCAGACGAACCTTCACCCGCCTCTGTCTGCTCTAGCTGGGTCATCTTGATTGGACGTTCTTCAGTAACCACTTCAACCTTCGGGGAGATATCAGCATTCTTAGATGCATCTTTAGACGACATCTTTGTGTTGAAGAGTGAAAGTGATCATTCTATTTCAATTTATGTTCTATTTATAGGCAGAAAGTCTTAAAACATCGAAGTGACACGTTCTTCGCAACATTCATTACATTCATCTGACGGTTCGCCCGTTCATTACAATCACTTGACGGTTCGCCCGTTCATTACATTCATCAGATGATTCACCCGTTCATTCCACTACTCCGACGGTTCACCCGTTTATTCCATCCATCCGACGGTTCATCCGTTCATTACATCCATCTATTCGACGGTTTACTCGTTCATTCCATTTACCCAACGGTTCACCCGTTCATTCCATCCATATGATGGTTCACCCGTTTATTCCATCCATTCGACGGTTCACCCGTTCATTCCATTTACTCGACGGTTCACCCGTTCATTCCACTCATTCGACGGTTCATCCGTTCATTCCACCCATTAGATGGTTCACCCGTTCATTCCATACATCCGACCGTTCATCCCGATGATTCATTTCGTTCATACATTTTGACAATTCCTCCGTTCATTCATATCAGCAACTTGTCACGTATTTATTACCTCTGATTAAGTTGTCTACCGAAATAATGATATTCAACGAATTATATTCTGCCATGTCCATATTACCTCTGAGCAGATATAATGAATATAATTATTTTCTAAATCAAGAAATATATCATGGCCTGAACCTCTGAATATATTTTCCATCGCTATTATTTATATCCTTAATGGGATATACAAAAAAATAATAGAGCCACAAAAATAATATCTTTTTATTGATCAAAATAAAAGGCATTACAAAAAAAGATATATCATAAAGAAGGAAAAAATACAAAAGATCTTCCTTCACTCAATGGGTGGGGTCATCAAACTAGCTATCTGCTGCTTCAATGCTTGAAGTCGTTCCTCACGCGAATCCAACACCCGCCTTCTAGCTTCCGCCATTCCATATTCATCGTCAAAGGATGGCAAGGTCACTAAACGGCGAGCAATTTCATCTTGATGGGAAGTGACAAACTCATTCTTCTCGTGGGTTAGAATGTCTAGTTGCTGAACGGCAGCTTCATGCTGTGTAGTCTCTTCTTCAAGAGCAAGCTGAACGATTCTCAACTCTTCCTGAAGTCGAGCAAACTCTGCATTCAGTTCAGCAACCTTCTTTTCTTTCTCCCCAGCAGCAGACGCTAATATCTCTATCCGGGAATCATACTCTGAAGCCTTTGTGGCATAAGTGTCCAAAAAAGTCTGGAAAGCAGCTTTTGTGACTTTAGCTTCGCGAGTCATCCTTTCAAACTCAGCATTCACTAGGGGCTCTACCTCCCCCTATTAAGATCTTTGTAGATCTTAACTGATGCCTCCAGTTCACCCAGTATGTGTTCAAGATAGGCAGCTTGAGCTTCATCACCTTGACTTCGGATAGCACCTATCAGATAAGTAGTCGGAGTTGGAACGGAAGCTTTTGTCTCTTGAACAGTCGAAAACAAATAAAGGATGAAAGAAAGGAAAAAAAACTATTTATAGTTTTCCAGAAGTGAAACGGCCACCTCCGATTGCGCCACAAAAGTCGAAGCTAATTCCTCCAAACGCGTAGTCAAAGCGCAACTTGCGCAACTTGATTTTAAATTCGAAATTCAAAGTATTTCGAAACTTTGAATATTTCCAAATTTTGAAAACTTTGAAGGGGGTCTTGTAGGTCCTAAAAACCAAGTTGTACCCATCAAAAAAGCAATGAAAATCAAATTGTGCACCCTTCAAATGAACTGCACAGGAAGCAGACTGCGCAACAAATCAACTGTGCGAGGTTGAACTGCGCCAATATCCAAGCGCGCTATGCTGACGTGGCAACGTCATCATTACCTGACACAAAATCAGATCTTCTGACAACTGACAGCCCGAAAGACGAGGAGCCTCTTCGTTTCTCGAGCCGCACCGCATTCTAGGACAGCTGTCCAAATTCTAGCACGGTCCAGCTGCCAAAATCCAGTACAGTCTGCCAGTCCAACCGAAGCGCTGTCTGCCAGATCCTCTTCAGCGTAGTTCGATTCCAGCACAGTTTGAAGCTAGCGCTGTTCAAGTGGCGCAATCCATCAAGATAACAGACATTTTGTACGTGGCTTACATGCCATCAATTGTTCAACACGTGGCAGCTTCCTGTACACGACCAAGCGTATTTCAATCAGACAATACCACACGTCTAAATACAGTTAGCCCATGATTGAGTAACCACCAAAAGCCAGCGCAACTGGTAGTCTGCGCAGTCCAATGCCTGCGCAATCCAGCATGCGCAATTCAGAATAACTACAAGTTAGTTATTTCCAGAACTCTATAAATAGAGTTTCTAGTCCTTCATTGAGGAGATCAGATCATTATTATCACCAGAGATCAGGAGTTCTTGCCCAAGTGCTGCTGCATTCTTCAGAGGCTATTGTCTTCAAAGTTCACATCGTCCAAGGGACAAAGCGATCGTCTTCAGATCGGATTCCTATAGTTGTACTTTCCCAGAATTCAATTGTAATTTTCTTACAAAGTTTGTGAAATAAAAGAACTTTTTGTTTTTGCAAACATCGATAAAAGTGAACAATAAAAACATACATCAAAAATACATTCATTAAAATTAAGCAGCAAAAACATCCAACAATATAACAATAAATGAAGAAGATGGTAAGAAACTCTTATATCGAGTATCTTCGTCAAGCACGACTTACTATTTTTTAGACTCAAAACAAACAGAAACCAATCCATGAATATGAAATTATTGATCTCAAAATAGTAGTCCCGATAATTGATACCGACAATATTTTTTCAAGAAGATTCCATTTTGGCTACCTAGGTCTAGCATCCAGCCACACAATTCGTCGACAGAAACGAGAAAAATAACCATCCCCCTCTTTGTCTTTTGTTAACATTTTTTTTTAAATATAGCCATCATTGACAACCGTAGAAAGAATTCTCCCTCTCCCACCAGTATTAAGGCCTATCTCCATGATTCAAAGTTTCTGGTACTATAAAAAACGAAAACGGTATTTGGCCCGCTGTTGGGGGTGACCGCGCTGGTCCACGCTCGCGTGGCGGCCACCCATTGCCCCCCTACTGGCATGGGCCCACCCTAGATCAGAGGGCCATTGGCGACGCGCCATGTAGCCCTGGGTCATTGCAGCCACCCCCAACGGCGAGCAACGTAGTAGCATTGTAGTATTAAAAAAATGGAGAAATTTTGAGTTGCACCCCACTGCTTTATCTTAATGTAAGTTACCCTCTACATTTTACGGATTCCATCCAAAACCGACGGTCAATGGCTCGGATTTGAGGAACGCATAGGAGTAGTGTGTGCGAGAGTCCTTGAATGTTGATTAAAGTGATGAGTCGATGAGTAAGTACTCAGTTAGTTTCGAAGATGAAACTTTTTTGAGTGGTGTATGATATAGTGCCCCGTCCTGCTATGTCAATCCGAGGAATCGGAATGCCGACAGCATTCGGACTTAGCCTTACAACGGTTGCTCGAAGACATCGCTTGGTCGAGGCGACTCCTCGCTCAGGTGGGGTAGTTTCGGTGAACTTGCCTCATCTTAGCCTTCACATAATAAATCGTATGTTTTCAACTTGCACAAGTAGGCTTGATAATAAAAGAGACGAATCCACATAGATAAGGGAATAACCCGACGGTTCGAATTGAGTTAGAATATGGAAAGATCCAACGGTCGTCTTAGAGTTGGTGCACGTTGAAAATGACACTCGGTCCTTCGTCCCGTGGCTTGGGAGAAGAAAAAGTTGGTCTTCGCCACAAAGCTAAGAGTTAGCCTAAGTCATAGGCGTCGCCCGCATAACGCTTGATAAAGCATGCATGGTTCCATTGTCCAAGGCTTGGCATAGCCTTTGCTCGCCCCACGAGCTAAGTTGCATCGTGCGGCTTGTGGCATAAGTCTAGGAACCCAAATAACTTGGTTGTTCAAAGTCGATCGCGTGTATGACACATTCCCTCGACGCAAGGCTTGATGCAGCCTTTGCTCGTCGAATCATTGTGCGATTAAGTTAGGCTAAGTATTGTTAGGCTATCAGAGGCTTTCTAAGCATTGTCCCGTGTATTCTGCGGTTGTCAAAATTACTTGGTTTTATGATCATAAGGCCTGTCATATAGAGTATGACTTGGGCGGTAGTATTGCATAGAGTTCAAGTAAGTTTAAGGCACGATGCACGAACTTAGTGTTTAAGGCACGAGCCACGGTTGATTTATTGGGTTTACAAAGAGTGGCTTTCAAATAGGTATTCTTAAGTTAAGTGGAATGATAGGGCAAGAAAGAAGAATGCTCGTGACCGTGGGTCGTCGAGGCGAGATCTCAGATGTGAGAAGTATTGAACTTGGCCCTAGAAGTGATGGTAACACTAGAAGTAGAAAGACTATGTGAGACGTCAGTTTGAGTCGAGTCTTGTATGGTCATTGGACAACTAGTACAAGGTAAAATAAAAGTTTCTTGAATGGCGACCCAGGCGGCCAACGGGACCGTTTCGATGGTAGATATAATAGCTGTGCTGGATGACCGTACGGGTTGGGCGGGGACTTACAGTGGAGCTCGCTACTCGTGCTGGAAAGGGCATCCGTCTAATCAAAAGCAATAAAGGGAGTCCATTATAGCGTTGGACGCTAGTGACTAGTTTATATAGATGAGTCAGCATGGCGGCAACCCGCGTGTGTGCCATTGGATTGAGTCAAGTTGGATGTGTGTACAATTAGAAAAAAATATTGGGCCTAAGATTTGGCTTCAACGTAGGCGACGTGCTTCAGCACGAGATGTGGCGTCGAGTCTTAAGTTGTCGGCATGTAAGTTGCATAGTTTGGATTTAAGTCATCTTGAGTTTAAGTTAGGAAACGCCGCAAGGCAAAGTTGGTCGAGTGACACTTAGCCCATGTCTTGATTGGGTCAGTTGGTGATCAAAGTAGCAAGGGCCGCGAGGCAGTGATATGGTTAACTCACACTGAGTTGCGAGGCACGGCACGATAGATTTGTAGCACGGTCACAAGGAAATTGGGTACTATCGCGTAGTCGCATCTCTAATTTTGGGCCGTAAGGCAAACATGACTTGATAGGTTAACGTCGTTGATACGAGAAGGGGGTCTAGAGGCAAAGTATGCGTTGACGTTGCTGTTGCAAGCATGGGATGGTCTAGAGACACAAAATAGGCCAAGGCGTCTGTCCTAAAACTGATCCTAAGGCAAGACTAATGTCACTCCCCGTTCCCAGTATACGTATTTTAATACGTGTACTGCTTGAATGTATTTATTTAATATTTATCATGCATTTATTCTATATTTAATTCCTTTAATTTTTTGCTAATTATTTTTCGGTATTTTATTTTCTTCTTTAATTTTGCTCTTGGGTTTGGCTTGGGTTGGTTTGTTTCTGAATTTTGATGGTTCATCATGAATCGAACCCAACTCCCTACCTACCATATCTTCATTTAAAAGCTCCAACCCTTTCTCTCTCTTCATTACTTCTCCTTCTTATTTACTCTTCTTCTTCTTCATAACTCTCTCTACCTACCTAAAGCTTAGGCAAATACATCTTACTCCACATGAGAACCCATATTTTTATGGTTCATTTATCTTCCTCTCGTGATCCTAAGATAATTTAGAACTTGACATTTTTTATTTTGAAGTTCCGTTTTTAGTAGATCTAGAAATTGTCATTTTCGGATTTTGTGGGTTTGATCTATTAAACTTCTTTGTTTTCAAGTTTTAATCGTTCTAGGCTGTTGAGATTCGTGTTATACGCCATTCTGACCCATGGAAATCCTATTTTCGGCTTGGAATGAAGGTTTCATAGAATTTGGAGTTCGGAAGGAGTTTTACGCTCACGTTATACGTGCTCGTATAGGCATTAAACTTTACGCCCACGTTAAACGTACCCGCGTAATATCAAGCTCTACGCCCACGATCATTCGTGTCAGCGTGAATTCGGTTTACGCAAGTCGACTTGGCTTGGCGTATTACTCTTTACGCATATTCATTCGTGCGTAAACTTGACCCTTTACGCATACAATGTTTTACGTGTAACTCGACTCTTTACGCATACAATATTTCATGTGTTACGTTATTCTTTACGCGTACAGTGTTTCATGCGTAACTCTATTCTTTTACGCGTACAAGTCTTACGCGTAACCCTGTTCTTTACGCGTAGCTCTGTTTTACGCGTACTCCTTGGCTTGGCGTAATTCTCTTACGCAATTTTGGTTTACGCGTAATATTATTCTTTTACGCGTACGAGTTTACGCGTAACGTTACTTCTTTATGCGTACTTTCTTTACGCGTGTATTTGCCTTAGCGTAAAGCTTGGCTTAAACCGGTAGCCTTAGCGTAAAGCTTTGGCGTAGACTAGTCATGGTATAGATTATCCTTGGCGTAATCCAACCTTGGTGTTCCTATTGCTCTATACTTTATATACTTTATGTCGGCATGACATTTTTCCTATTATATCCTTACGCCTTTTTGACATGAACTCGATATAATCATGATATGCTAATATTTTTATACATATTGTGGTGTAGAATGAGCCATGTGTCCCGATTGGTTTATAGATACCCAGTACGACTGGAACTAAACCCTGAGAGTTATAGACTCGACTATACTGAATACTAGTTGACTTTCATGCCTTGTCACAATTGATAATGATTGTTACCTTGACTAATGATTGATCATGCGTTCCTAGTTGGAACTAAGAGACTGGCTAGTCGTCTTATTAAAATTGAATGAGACACGTTTATATTAACTATGAACCATTGCAATCGACTAGCCGATCCCGAATATTGGCATATGGACACGTGCAGGCTTCAACTAATTTTCTATAAAAGTGGCATGTGTACTGTACAGTTAAGGCATGATTATTCTGTGGCTAGGTTTGATTATTGTATTACGCTATGTAAGACCTACAACCTAACCGCACGAGCATCGTTGTAGAGTTATGCATATCGTACTCTGTACGAAAGTACTCATTCTGAATGACCATGATCCACGGCATGGGATTTCAATTAACATAGGGACTACTAAGTTAAATAAAATAATAATTGCATGGAGAGAATGGATTTCCGAGTTCTTACATGGCAGCCATCCTTGGGGCAATTAGTGCCCCGACATGCCGGCTGGTTCCCACAGATACTGTAAATCTGTCACACGGGCAGTGAGCGGTATATGCTTATATTTATTTATTATATACTGATGACGGGCGTCCTTCTGGGACTCGTCTAATTCATGATTGGCGCAATTGATTATTGGATAGAGTAGCCTTGCTTGTACATAGTAAGAACTGAGGAATCCTTATTGCATATTTCCAGGGTAGCTTGGAACTTACAGTTAGCAAGCCGTAGTAGTTGTATTGTCGATTAAATTGATTTTTTTGTGTACTGTACCTACTCTGTTAACTACTGAGATGATCAGAGTGTCAGGACATGACGGGTCAACTTCTGTCCTTATTTGGTTGGGAAGTTGGTTTGAAGTGTCGTGATGTTGTACGAATCCCAGTAGCAAGCGAAGATGTATTTATCGTATCCTTAACTCTTACCACTGGTTTTAGTTCTCATGTCGTGCTTCCTTGTGGTACTTGCTATTAGAGGTCTAACCTCTCTGGTTTTGTATGGCCAGATTTAGAGCCAGTTCCCGAGGACTCAGCTTACTTCTACCTCCAAGATGGTCAATACTAGAGAGATGATCGCAGGAGGACACGAGTGGGTTCTTTACTTTCCTGCTCGTTTCGCTACTTACCTTATATTTTGCCACTTGGCACCGACATGTCAGTCGAACTGTCTTGCACTTACTTTTACATAATTGTAACTAAGTCAGACTGCAGTTGATAACAATTATGTATACCTTGCTATATCATCTGGCTATGTTTTGTATAGCCAGATCTCAAGAACATTTTGACTGAGCATTTGGGATGCCTTACTGCTTTATCTTACATGTTCTCTATTACTGTTTCTTGTTTGAATGATTGAGACAATAGATGTTGAGTAACCCTAGTGAGACTTTCATGTAGTATGTACCCCCTCATCTTTTAGACAGTATTGATCGTATTATACGGTATTTATCTACCCGTAATACGTAGCTGGCTGAGTCATTCTTCCGCTCTCCGGTATTCTGGTTCTGGGGCGTGACAACTAGAAAGATAATTGAGTAGAAGGGACTATGTTGCACAAAGTAAACTAACGTATTGGTTTTGTATGGGTGGGCGAGGAGCTCATTCCCCCAGTACAGTTGAGTACTGACACCCACACAGTTTTTATGTGCAGGCACAGGTATAAGCTCATGGTACGAAGCTCGCTTGGATGCGTCGAGGCACGGAGTTCCTTGGCAATTCGAGGCATACGACCGCATGGAGTCTGGGCTTATACGGGACAAAATGTATGGACGTCGCCTATCTGAAGCATCCGCTGGTTCAAGACTTGTGTTGAGAGATGAGAAAGAGCTGAGTGACTTGTAATGTGAGAAGAGTAAGCTTGAGTGACTTGTAATCTTGGCCATGCGCCCCATTGTAATCTTTGTTTCAATATCAATAAAATGCATCTTTTAAATAACTTGTGTTTTGTTCTAAATTTTTGCTGCTATTATTCAATGTCTCTGCTTGGAACTTCTCTGCAACGACCTCGTCGCAGCCGCTGTAATGGGCCGTTATGGAACCTGCCTTGCACGAGTCCAATCTAGGCTCGTGCTGCATCACGCCTTAGCGAGGACGATCGCTCCTACGGAAGCGCGACGTGACATAGTGGTATCAGAGCACGGCTTTACGTCCTTGGACTATCGATTGAATTCTTTAACTCTGTTGCCTCCGCAAGTTGATATCGTTGGTGCGCTCTCTCTCTCAAATGTCCCTCGGGATGTCCATACAATAAGTCTAAATAATTTGCAAAAAATAGGAGAACAGTTTTTTATAAGAAACAAAAGATGGTTCGCGTAAGCACAGTTGGCTAAGTCGGGCTGGGCATGTACACCAAAGTTGTGTCGACCTTAGAAAAGTCATATGTGGGATTAAAAATGTGTCGAGCAAGAATGAGTTGAACTCGATTGAGTAAAGTGGGATGACTATCGATAGGGGCGCTATCGAGCGACGATAACGTCGGTGCGATATAAGATGAGCATGCTTGGAATTCGAGGAATGGTTCGAACGAAAAAATTTGAAGAAGTCGATTGTGAATTGAAGGATAAGTTGAGGATTTGTTGAATGACTTCATCCCTGAGTGGTGTATGCGATAGCCTCAGGGATGTCGATCGATCGATTGAGGATACGAGGTGTCAATGAGTCTATCAGCAAGCGTCGCGTGTATGCAAAGTCGTAGATTGAGTATCGTTGAATTAGTTGTAGTCTTGAAGTTTGACGAGTCGATTCAAACAACCTAGAAATTGATACGCACGGAACATGCGTGGGATTGAGGATTGCGCAGGTATGAAATATAGAAATGATAGAGTAGGCAAATCAAATCGAAGAAAAAGTTAGGGTGTACGAATGGATGACTTGATCGAGAAAATTGATACGGATCGTATACGAAAAGTTAGTACGATCGGATGATAGCGTGCATGGAAATGATTCAAATATTTAAGAATAACTTTAAGAAATCGGGATGGATGTTGCTAGATGATTTGAGTTAGCAAGAAATAATGTAATTTGAAGAAAAATATTGCTCGATGACTTAAGATAGACGGATGGGCAATACGCAAATTTGGGTTTGAGGAAATTGATCCTGCAAATGATTCGAGGGATAATGATCAAAATTGAATTTGAATGTCGAGGAGATAATCCAGTCGGACGATAGCATCATTCGTACGACTCAAAATTCGTTGCAAAGGAAGATCGTCAGGTTACGCATATCATCGATGGTATTGAGGCGTATCAAAGATCGATATATGATAACTCGGGGGCACTCTAATTCGAGGAATGACGATCATGCAAGTGTTATTGTTCTGACGGATTCTATACTTAGGTTTTTGATTGAAATAAATATGAATAAAAATAGAAGTGTCTTGATGGTTACGCGGATAACCACATCGTCAATATTCTTGTCTTGCGTGAGCGCAACTCTAGCCTCGCACATGCGTCGCGTCGGATTTGGGACGATCGTTCTGCGTGAGCATTGGCATAGTGATTCATGTCATGGGAATGATCGAACTCGAAAAATTAGGACGCGACAACTTTGATTGTCTCGACTTGTTGGTTTGATAAGAAAGAAAATTTGTGGATGTTTGGACTTAGGATTGATGATTGAGTAAACTTGAGGATTGAATAGATCCAATCTACGTATCGAGAATGAATTAGTCTAGACTCAAAACAAGAGTTATGCCCCGATAAGAATGATTATTCTGCGGAAGCGTTGCATGGTGATTTTATGCCCACCGTGGATAATCGGACTCGCGTAAGATCGGAGCGTGGCATATTGTTAAGTCAGACGACCTTGTGATCGATTACGTAAATTGGAATAGATGATTTAGAAAATATGGAATGTAAAATTTTGGTTAGCGACGAATCGTGTCGTAGCGTGCTCGATTGGGGAAGGGATTGATAGGTGGATTATGTCGAACGTGTTTGGAGAGATAGACTATGCGAAATGGCTTGTTGGACGAGCGATATTGATATGTTAAAGATTTGGTTGAGTGAACTTATTGTAGGAATATTGGGATGTATGTAGGAGATCTATGCTCGAAGTTTTGAAATCGGAGTGATGCGAGCTTGGGTAGAAAATTCTGTACTATCAATTTGGTTTGACCATATGATGGGGTCAGTGTTGATATTGTTGTTTGGGAACTATGATTCCAATACTGACGGATGACCTTAGCCTAAAGACATAGCCTAGCGGTTAGGCAGACGTCCCAGTACGGAGCGATAAAAATTATGGAGGCACTACTCATGAGGCTCGGTTGACATGCACGTATATCAGGGACGCTTGAATAGGTGCACGATCCGACTCGAGTGGTGATGGCGGATTCTCTATCACGAGACTTGGCTGAAATGCACGTATTTTTGGGACGCCTGGAATATGTGCACGATCCAACTAAGTGATGCATTAAATCAAGTGAGAAAAGAGGAACGTGAAAAAGTTCAAGGATTTTGAGATCGTCAGTTTTGAAGAAAAGTTTGTGGGTAGCAAGAGCGTGGCTCGGATTTGTGGAACGCATAGGAGCAGTGTGTGCGAGAGTCCTTGAATGTTGATTAAAGTGATGAGTCGATGAGTAAGTACTCAGTTAGTTTCGAGGACAAAACTTTTTCTGAGTGGTGTATGATGTAGTGCCCCATCCCACTCAGTCAATCGGAGGAATCGAAACGCCGACAGCGTTCGGACTTAGCCTTGCAACGGCTGTTCGAAGACATCGCTTGGTCGAGGCGACTCCTCGCTCAGGTGGGGTAGTTTCGGTGAACTTGTCTCATCTTAGCCTTCACATAATAAAGCGCATGTTTTCAACTTACACAAGTAGGCTTGATAATAAAAGAGACGAATCCATATTGATAAGGGAATAATCCCGACGGGTCGAATTGAGTTAGAATATGGAAAGGTCCAACGGTCGGCTTAGAGTTGGTGCACGACGTGCTTTGAAAATGATACTCGGTCCTTCGTCCCGTGGCTTGGGAGAAGGAAAAGTTGGTCTTTGCCACAAAGCTAAGAGTTAGCCTAAGTCATAGACGTCGCCCGCATAACGCTTGATAAAGCATGTACGGTTCCATTGTCCAAGGCTTGGCATAGCCTTTGCTCGCCCCACGAGCTAAGTTGCATCGTGCGGCTTGTGGCATAAGTCTAGGCACCCAAATAACTTGGTTGTTCAAAGTCGATCGCGTTCACGGCACATTCCCTCGATGCAAGGCTTGACGCAGCTTTTGCTCATCGATTCATTGTGCGATTAAGTTAGGCTATCGGAGGCTTTCTACGCACTGTCCCACGTATTCTGCGGTTGTCAAAATTACTTGGTTTTATGAACATAAGTCATGTCATATAGAGTATGACTTGGACGGTAGTGTCGTAGAGAGTTCAAGTGAGTTTAAGGCACGATGCACGAACTTAGTGTTTAAGGTACGAGTCACGGTTGATTTATTGGGTTTGGAAAGAGGGGCTTCCAAATAGGCATTCCTAAGTTGGGTTGAATGATAGGGCAAGAAAGAAGAATGCTCGCGACCGTGGGTCGTCGAGACGAGGTCTCAGATGTGAGAAGTATTGAACTTGGCCCTTGAAGAGATGGTAACACTAGAAGTAGAAAGACTATGTAAGACGTCATTTTGAGTTGAGTCTTACATGGCCATTGGACAACTTGTACAAGGTAAAATAAAATTTTCTTGAACGGCGACCCAGGCGGCCAACGGGACCGTTTTGATGGTAGACATAATAGCTGTGCTGGATGACCGCACGGGTTAGGCGGGAACTTGCAGTGGAGCTCACTACTCGCGCTGGCAAGGGGCGTCCGTCTAATCAAAAGCTATAAAGGGAGTCCATTATAGCGCTGGGCGCTAGTGACTAGTTCATATAGATGAGTCGGCATGGCGGCAACCCGCGTGTGTGCCTTTGGATTGAGTCGAGTTGGATGTGTGTACAGTTAGAGCAAAATGCTGGGCCTAAGATTTAGCTTTAACGTAGGCGACGTGCTTCGGCATGAGATGTGGCGTCGAGTCTTAAGTTGTCGACACGTAAGTTGCATAGTTTGGATTTGAGTCATCTTGAGTTTAAGTTAGGAAACGCCGCAAGGCAAAGTTGGTTGAGTGACACTTAGCCCACAAGTCTTGATTGGATCAGTTGGTGATCAAAGTAGCAAGGGCCGTGAGGCGGTGATATGGTTAACTAACTGTGAGTTGTGAGGCACGGCACGATGGATTTGTAGCACGGTCACAAGGAAATTAGCTACTATCGCGTAGTCGCGTCTCTGATTTTGGGCCGTAAGACAAACACCACTTGATAGGTTATCGTCGTTGATACGAGAAGGGGGTCTAGAGGCAATGTATAAGTTGACGGTGTTATTGCAAGCACGGGATGTCACGACCTGCACCCGCTTTCGGATAAAAGACGTGTCCAAGCCCAGCTTATGCCACAGTGTCGGTGGTAGTACGCTGTCTAATATACACAAGCCACGACAATCTAGAATCTCATGGTAAACTATATCTCATCCACAGAATAATCGAATCACAATCAAGATCAATGAATAAGACATGAAACTGGACAATAATAAATATAACTGAATATCTCCAAGAAGCAATGTCACGTCCGGTGGACACAAATCCACTACCAATAGACGGAAAGAGAAAAGTACATGAAATACACTAACTGAGTACAACCTGCTAATCAAGGCGACCTCAACTGCAAGGACTGCGGTCTGATGCCGACTCTAACCTCTCGTCTGCTCCTGACTCAAACTCGGTTAACCTGAATAGGTCATCAGGTCCTCAGAGGACTAGCAAGATACATAAAAATGAGCCTTTCTAACAGTTTATCATGTATGGAGAAAATCCAGAATAAACAAGTAAAACTAAGCAATGAATAAAATACGAATCTGTACACTGACTACACATAATGAACTGCTGAACGAGGACGAGAGAACTCATGTCAAGATGTCAACGGATATCCAAATCGAATACTCAAACCCTCGCCCCTAGTGTGGACTCACAGGTTTGATCAACTACTAGCCCTCGCCCCTAGTGTGGACTCGCAGGCTAGCATCACCCTCGCCCCTAGTGTGGACTCGCATGTGTGAACCATATACTACTAACCCTCACCCCTAGTGTGGACTCGCAGGTTAGCATCACCCTCGTCCCTAGTGTGGACTCGCAGGTGTGGACCAATAACTACTAACCCTCGCCCCTAGTGTAGACTCGCAGGTTAGCTTCAAGATTTCAAGACAAGGAGGTAAAGCAGTTCAGTTCATGACTTCTCGACCATGACACGACTCAAACAAGGCACAAGTGAACACGACCAATAAGACACAAAACTGGCTGTGAACAAGGGCTATGTATCAATGAAATAAATACTAACATGATATGAAAAGTACATGTCAACAATAATGAGAAGAACTGAATAATGAAAGACAGTGCATGTAAATAAAGCTGTGTAGAAAGGCAAGGTATACTTGTCTTAGGTCCTGAGCTGTTGCACGGAACAAATCCGAATCGAGATCCAAGTAGCCTGTTTTAAGCATTTATAAAATTAATAAGGAACAAGAGTGAAACTTAGGTTTATTGGTCTATCACTATGGTAATGCCTCTATGGTCCTCCTATAGCTAGTGGTACTGTTACTGCCTTACAGGCATAAATAGGGGTTCATGTCCCTGTTTGTATTTGTTGCACATACATGCAGTCATGTCATTAGTCCTACCTCCTACCTGTATTTAGCTTAACTGGGTTCTCAGATACCCTTACAACACTTAACACAGAAATGTTTATGAGTATTGTCCTATTGTTAGTAGGACATTACCATGCAAACTGAACACTCCTGCCATTTCCAGCCCAATCCCTCATATCTGTTAATGAGATATACTCTAATAAGTAGGCTGGCATCATATATCTTATTCACTTGACCTGTACTATTCTTTTCATTTTACTCTAATGTAGCTATAACCCAATCTGCAAGGGTGAACTAAAATAAAGACTGACCAATTTCTTAGAAATGCTAAGGCTTCATGCAGGGACTAAGCATTAGATGTTCAGGTAATACACAGGGGACTGAATAAAAGGAAGGACTATGGATAGATCAAGGTAATGTGGACATGACCACATACAGATATCTTCATGAAAATACATGGTATACCTGTACACTTGATGAGACAGGACTTAGATAGTCTAACAAATGAAGGATATGGAGATTTAACTCTAACAAGGGCCAATGGTACATCTATATCAGAATAGGTGTCTTATCTGGTACTCTCACATGCTACTGATACTTCCCTATATCCCTGAACCTAGCATGGATGGTATGTTGATCATTATAGTGCAATGTGAAAGGTGCACAAAACATGAACTCTCAACTGTCTGATACATCAAGGTATGTATCCTAAATGCAGGATATCAAATGAAATGGGTAGGACAACATTGATAGGTCTGATCCAAATATTTAAGGAACTGAACCAAATATGTAGGGGCAGGACATGTGAATGTGGCAGTGTAGGAATATGCAGTGTTTGATTGATATATGGTGCTCGGCTGAACAGAGTCTACTTTGTAGTGCACGTAGTGTTTATGGTTGCATGCAGGACATTCAAGTAGAAGAATATACAGTAAAATTGGGTGCAGTGATTGAATGCATAGACAAATGAAGGGTTCAAGGGTCTGAACATGGATTGATGTAGGGAGCTAAATTTATGGTTCAGTATTGAACAAGGATGGGGACTGAACAAGAG
Organism: Iris pallida; assembly: GCA_029216955.1. NCBI lineage: Eukaryota > Viridiplantae > Streptophyta > Magnoliopsida > Asparagales > Iridaceae > Iris > Iris pallida. The sequence goes on from JANAVB010030819.1 coordinate 2,489,010, forward strand.
ATGGACAGATGAATGGTGAATGCAGTACAATGCTAACATGTGTAGTGGCCTATTTGGAATGCAGTGGAGTGATGCATGTAGTGAAGTGATAGAGTAATCTAATATACAGGATATGCAAGGATGCAGGTCAATTAATATGTGTAGTGAATGATGGTGCAGGGCTCAATTGTAGTGTGACTCTGATACCTCTGACCAAATGTATGACCTAATTGCTGAACTGAAATATATATGGCAGATTGATCAAATGTACAGCTTCCCCATGGGTGTGCAGGACATCATAATTTAGAATGCAGTAAGCCTATTACCCTGCTGGTACACACGAACAAAGGAGAAGACAGGGGAGGCATCTAAGACTATACAGGGCTTGTTGGTTTGCTCCTGTACACAGCCTGGTACAGTTATGTACTGATGTATCAGTACATCCTGATACCTCAATCATACTTGCCTATCACAGAACAACTAGTCACCCAACACTGGTATTCCCATACTCCAATGTCCAATCTGTCATCCAAAATCCATTGAGAGTTTAATTGATACCTACCCATTGTTCTGGCCTACATGTAAATGTGACAACCATTGCTATTTACCTGTAGTTCCTCTAATATAGAAGAACCAGTTGATACCTACTCCTAATTCCTGATTTCTTCCAAATGTTTTGATATATGGGCCGAAGTATCAAATCTGATACTAACAATCTCTCGATCCCAAGTGTCAAATCTGACACCAACTGGCCATCTCCCTATATGCCTACATCTTCTTCCTGTCGAACACACCTTCTATTGTCCTGTTCTGGGGTCGAATGTGTTTGCACGGTTGAGATTAAGTTAGCCATATTGGTAAAATTGAATGTAGCACTAATACCCTTCGGATACAAGTAGGGGTATGTGCCAGGTACCAATCTGGGCAGGGCCTGGTTTGGTTATCAGTATTCAGGACTAATCCTCTAGGTCTAAACTCGTCTGAGAAGGTTTCGTGTATGCTGCTACCCTCCATGTCATTGTGATTCCCTGTACTAGTTATTACATCTGTAGGTGAATGGACTCGTGTCTCAACACACAGGTATTGAGAACAATCCTAGGTTTCTTTTCTACTCAGGAATTTTCTCGAACACATCACCTTACTAATGGAACTAATCAAGTATATGCTCGAGTTATCTTATTAGTGGAAGAAGTTCTAATGCTAATACAAGAGGGTTGGAATTACCTGCCTGAGAAGATTGAAACTTCAAATAGTCGACCACCTTCTCCGAGTAAAGTAGGCTTCCCAAGTTCGAGGGGGTACTCGCCAGGATTAGGGTTCGGCTACTGCACTATATATACTCGTGTATGATCGGATTGGAGAAGATAGGAAGGATTTATTTGATTTTATCTAATGGTTTGGTGAGGGTTATCCTCAGTTTCAAACCGAAGTTTAAACTCAAGATTTGAGTAGTCGGCTGAAAAAGAATTTGAATAATCCCATTTTTTGCACTATGGCCCCTGCCATAGCTTTTATTACTCCTATGGACTTTCTATTGATATTTCAATAAACAAATGTAAAACACAACAAATATATGAGACAAATGAAATAAAAAAATAATAAAAAATATAGAGGATAAAAATTTGGTCAAGGGTTGACACGGGATAGTCTAGAGACACAAAATAGGCCAATGCGTCTGTCCTAAAACTGATCCTAAGGCAAGACTAGAAAGACAATTGAGTAGAAGGGACTATGTTGCACAAAGTAAATTAACGTGTTGGTTTTGTATGGGTGGATGAGGAGCTCATTCTACCAGTACAGTTGAGTACTGACACCCACACAGTTTTTATGTGCAGGCACAGGTAGAAGCTCGTGGTGCGGAGCTCGCTTGGATGCGTCGAGGCACGGAGTTCCTTGGCAATTTGAGGCGTGACCGCGTGGAGTCTGGGCTTATACGGGACATAATGTATGGACGTCGCCTATCTGAAGCATCCGCTGGTTCAAGACTTGTGTTGAGAGATGAGAGAGCTGAGTGACTTGTAATGTGAGAAGAGTGAGCTTGAGTGACTTGTAATCTTGGCCTTGCGTCCCACTGTAATCTTTGTTTCAATATCAATAAATGCATCTTTTGAATAACTTGTGTTTTGTTCTAAATTTTTGCCGCTATTATTCAATGTCTCTGCTTGGGACTTCTCTGCGACGACCCCGTCGCAGCCGCTGTAATCGATCGTTATGGAACCTGCCTTGCACGAGCACAATCTAGGCTCGTGCGGCATCACGCCTTAGCGAGGACGATCGCTCCTACGGGAGCAGGGCATGACAGTGATGATGGTGGTGATGTTGGTGGCGGGAAGGTGGTAGTGGGCTGAGCGGGGGGGGTAAGGTGGGGGAAGCAAGGGACTGCTGTGAAGAAGAAGAGGATAATTTTGTCCTAAAATTTTGGTCAAACGCGTTGACCGTCGGTCTTGGACGGAATCCTTAAAATGTGGGAGGTACATTAAGATAAAACAGTGATGTGCACCTTGAAATAAGACCAATAAAGTCAAATACGACTCAAATTTTCTATAAAAAAAAAACTAAAAAAATACTTCTATAACAAAAAAAATTCTCTAGATTATATAATCGTGGATGGAGCCTGGCTCCACCGTCCCAAATAAATAATTGGACCCAGGAGTCACTTGCCAGCATGAAATGGGCAGGGATGACGCATATCAAGTATTTAATAAGCACGCGTTCCCACTTAGAGAAGAAGACTTTGTTCATGTTTACTTGTTAATTTGTGATCCCAAAAAAAAAAAGGGAAAAGTTTACTTGTTAATTTATGGTCTTTTGCCGGCACAAATTAGGGTTACGCGTCCGGGGTCCTAGTGGACGCGTCGGAGACCACCGCACCCCACCCCCCCAATCCCTCTCGTGCTCGTGCAGCGTCATCGTGCACTTTTCACGGTTGCGATCACTTTTAGTTATCAGTGACTAGCTCGACGACTGAGAGTCTTCTAAGCGTCCTGCTTACTTAAGTAGGCACTTTAAAAAAAACGTCACCCCAGACGTGGATCTCCGTGGGCCCCACGCCGTGGACTAACGGTTGAGAGGGAGACAAACACGTTTCCGTCGGGTCAATTCGTAGAATGCTAAAAGCGTCGACCTAGAATGAAACTTTTGCCGGTTCGTTGGACCACAACGTCAGCCCAGCAATAACTACAGGAGTCGATGTAACGCCACTGGCCGATGGTCAATTTTTAACCACGTTTCCGTTTGGCTTCTGCGTAATTAATAACTAAATGGATAAAAAAAATATGCACCACTAGCAAATACCGATCAAGAATTTGAACTGAAATAGACTAGGGTGACTTGCATAAAAAAAACAAACACACAAAACAAAAAAAATTAAAAGGGAGGAAAAAAATGGGTTACTCCACCCCCGTCCCTATGTGGTATAAATATTTTTCTATAGTTTGTACGCATTTTGATAAATGTTTTCATCATTTTAAAAACAAAGAACACCCATGGATGCTTAATTTTTCACTCACTTTCTTGTATGCACCAGGGGGTACAACTAATTAACTCTATAAACCAGGGGGTGTTCTTTGTTTTTAAAAAACGAGAACAGTTACCAAAAGAATAATGCTATTTGTCCCTCCAAGTCGTCCCTCCTTACATGGCAGTTAACGTGGCATGTTGATATGGCAGCTGACTAGCAAATTTTAATTAAAATTAAAATTAAATTAATATTAAATTAACATTAACGTTAAAATTAATGTTAACATTAACATTAACATTAAAATTAATATTAACATTAATATTAATATTAACATTAATTAATATTATATTAACATTAAATTAACATGGACAAAATTGGGTAATTAACTTTTTGGGTTAAAATTTGTCATATTATCGACCATGTCAGATGACACATATATTATTTAACATGTTATGTCAGCTGCCACATGAGGAGGATGTATTGGAGGAACATTTGGAGGTACGAATAGCATTACTCTTACCAAAATGCGTACAAACTATAGGGGGTACACTAATTAACTATAGTAGAATTTAGAAACTAAATTTAAGTAATATTTTATAATCGACGTGTATAAACAACTAATTTTTTTGATTCGTTGATCTCTCATTACCATTATCATACGAGGATTATTTTGTTCGAAATACGGTAAGATTTGAATTGGAGTTAATTCATGAGATACGATATTGAACTTGGTCTATAGGACTTAAAATAAATTTTCTTGTTAAACCTATAACTAATCACAATTATTTATGAAAAAAATTCATACAAAACATTAAACTCATAAAGTTTAGAAAAGAGAACCAAAACGTGAAACCATAGGACATTTTCCTTGAATTCCCAAATATAAAAAAGTCTAGCCATTGAAAAAAAAATTGTGAGAAAACGTCTGACCTTTGGAATTTTTTTTTGAAGAAAATGTCTAACCATTAGACGTTTTTTAAGCATTAAGCATAGAGGCGTATAAATAAACAACTCAAGAAAGTTTTTACACAATAAACACCCAACTGTGGAAAGGTTTTTTGTGCAAGGAAAAAGTGAGTATAGTAAAATTTGAACGCATACCTCCTAAATCTTATTATTTCATTGTCTAATCACAAATCTCATATATTTCAATATTATAAATACATATGCGCGTAGTATATAATAGATTTTGTGCTCTTACACAATCGTTTTTGTGCAGAAAAAATTACATCCATTGGGCGTTTATTGGAAGAAAAACGGTGCATTTTATATCTCTTGATTATCAAACCGTTAGGTTATAAAAAAATGTCAAAAAAAAGTCTAGTGGTACGACGTTTTGTTTGTAAAAAAATGTCCATCCCTGTAACGATTCTGTTGATCTCATTTTTTTTTTTGTTAATATTTGTTAATTCTCCAACCTCAAGAGTAAAATTCTCATCTTCAAGAGAGACATGTACTAGTAGGATGTTCATATGGGAAGCGCCAAATAAGATAGTTTAAGTTTAAAGTTTATAATTTTGACAAATTATGTGCTTTCATTTCAAATTTTCTTTTAAGTTTTAATGTTTTCTAAAAAAAAAAATTGAGCTTTGATATGCCTACAACTAAATATTTACAATTTTTTACAACTG